>SNQJ01S0072487.1:24973-37896 GCA_010110895.2 Picea sitchensis
AGGCTTAGATAGATTCGAAAGAAATTCAGTGTCCATGATAAGCACTTTTCTGTCTAGGGTTAAGGTCAAGCCTTAGAGGTCGATCTACTTGTCCGCAGGCAGATTTTCCTACAACATTGATAGATAGGACTAACAAGATTTTTGTAAGTGAACAAATGATTTAGGTACTTGCACTAACTTAGGCAAGGTAGTGTTAAGGAATGGAATTAAGTATGATCCCTCAGCTTTGGAATGGGTCAAAACATGAGCATTACAACAGCTCTGAGATGCTCTCTGTACAGTTATACTAGAGGGGAATAAATAATATGGTATCAAGTACTAACAGAGATTTGATCAGGACGTTGATACAAATACTTTAAAGTTGAGATGTTGGCATAAGCAGTACAATAAATTGGTGATGCAGCTCAGATGGTAGAGCGCTCGCTTAGCATGCGAGAGGTACGGGGATCGATACCCCACATCTCCACTAAACATTTTTTCACCAGAATTTTACATTCACACTTATTTCTGCCCCTGAAGCGATTCATTGCACATCCTAATGGTCTGAAGGCATCTTTTACATTGGATTATTTCGGTTCCGATTTTAGGATCATTTATATGCATATTTTTATTTGAGTTATTAAATTTTTAATCTTTTCAACAATCCCTATAATTTCATAGAATAATGAGCATATCGTTTCTATTTTCAAAAGTAGGTAATCTTTGGCAAACATTATATGTACTTAACAACAGATTCAAAAATTATGTTTTCAAAGTAGGTAATCTTTGGAAAACATTATATGTATTTAACAGCAGATTTAAAAATATTGTATAAGTTGATTCATAAATTAAATTAATAGCAGATTCATAAATATTGTATAAGTTGTATTTAAATTAATAGCAGATTCATAAATGCTGTATAAGTTGAAATGTATAAAGTTAAAATTTGAAATGCTTCAAATGTAACAAGTGTTTCATGGCAGCGGAGTCCCTGCCAGGTTGGGATGGGAGTAAATGTGAGGTAGTAGAGACACGTGGGTAGAAAGTTGAAGTAGATGTGGTTTGCATGCAGAACATAGTAAAGTAAATATATAGTTGTATACATATGAAATATGTACTTGTATAAAGTATATATTTAGATTTATACATATGAAATTTGTAATTTTATAAAGTATGGGGATGAGATTTTATAGAGCATGCACGAAGCCCTCATTGCATACTTAGCCAGTTTTTGGATCACGGGTTCTCGGGTGGCAGATTCAAAGTTGGGCCTCTTATGTTCTATGGCCTACAAATAGGACCGACAATTACATGATATACAAAATGACAGACGGAGTGGCAGACTATAGAAATTTATCAAAAATTAATAATGTCAATTATACAATAGAATAGTAATAAGGTTTTTTGCATAGGTTCGTGGAGAAAAACACTAAAAAATTAGCATTGTCGAACTATTTTTCTTTAAAAGTAAGGCTTTTCTTGGACAAAAAGGATATAGCATTGTTGAATTGGTTTTCTTTGCACATGTTTTACAGAGCATGGATGGAGCGGTCATTCCATACTTAGCCAGTTTTTGGATCACGGGTTCTCGGGCTGTCGGTTTCAAAAATGGGCCTCTGTTGTTCCGTTCCCTATACAAATTGACAAGCGGGCTTGCGAACTATACAAACTTATTATAAAATAAATAATGTATGTCACATATCTCTGGAAATTACATGAACATTTAAAACATCAATGTCGTTGAAGACCAAAAAATTAGCATACAATAGGAATTTTTCACCCAACAATTCTGTCATATACATGAGATAGTTATTTATAGAAGATTATAACATTGTACGAAGATTTATACTAATTTGTATAATGATATAAAACTTCATACATTTTGTACTGAACAATTACACAGTTGCGGGTTGGCAGAGTTTCGGGTTCACACTTTTCATGTCCAGTGTGTTACGTGATATACATTTTGCATGAAAGACTTTGATCATATACATTTTGCGGCGAACAATTATGTGATATACATGACAGAGAGCAATTTATAGAATATTATAATGTTGTATGGAGATTTAAAGTAATTTATATAATTCTATAACATGTCTTAGTTAATGAATAGTATAAGCTATTTTTTGAATTTTATTCAATATTTTTTTTATAAGTAAGATTGTATAAAAGTCTATCAAAATGAAGGAGTACAGAGAATTTCCATGGTTTCAAGCTGTAAATACTAAGCTTCCCTGAGGGAAAACCAGCTCAGCCAGGAAAATTGCTTCATAACTTAATTGTAGATTGTCACTGATACAAAAAGAGTTCAAAATCCTGGCCCATAAGGGTGGGCGCTAGAACTGTAGAAAGTGTAGATAGCCTAATTACAATAACCATGGACAAAATGCAAGAAAGGTCGGCATGCACATGACAAAACAACAGAGATCACTGGTATGGGCTGTAGTGTGGCAACGCGGCCATGCAAAAGGCGTGAAATGTCGTGTCCCCGGGAGGAGGTGGCTCCTCTTGGAGTGGTGTGTGGTCTAGTTGCATAGCGTTCTCTGTCTCTTATGGCAGGTGTTATTTCTTCTAGACGTGCTCCGAGCGTGATGGAAGCCTCTAGTCCTCGCAATCTGCGTCTGCATGGCTCAAATTTTCTAGTGGAAACACCAGTGCTGAGGTTGTTGTTGCTTTGGATGTTGCTGATTGGGCTGCCTCTGGTGCTTGGAGATGAGCACCTTGTAACGCGGAGAACAATTGCAGGAGTCAAGAGGCTTTGTCATCCAGGCTCTGTAGGCAGAACCAGAGGTTTTCCATGTCCTGACGCAGGTCGAATACCAAGCTCTGCACCAGTGCAAGGCATGTTTTCCACTCGTATTCTGGGTCAGCGTTGGAACTCGCTCGAGATTGGGGTTGCCATCGTGAATTTTGACTGGCTTTCGGACCATCCATTTGAAATTGGGTGTCGTGAAGATGGTCCTGAAGAGACTGGGTGGCCAGAGAGTTGGGAGGCGCCAAAGGGCCTGGGTGTGAAACAGATGTGAAATTGGCTAAAGGTCTTGGGTTGTTGTTCAATGAGGCCCCTGAGTAGTCTAGCTCCTCCATTCTATTGGCAAGGGATGCGGGAATGGGTGGGAGAGATGTGGGAATTTGAGTCAACTGTTCCAGGGAGGAGGATGAGGTGGCTAAAGAGGAGGAGGATAATAGGGAGGGAGCAGGAGGGGGACGCAGGACTAGGCGGGGTCGGTTTGGCTGGCAGGTTGATCGACCTTTGGACTTCCTTCGTAGCCGGGGAATCTCCGAGACAGTAGGAGAGCGAAAACACGGCAGGAATAGATAAGGGCAGGACAAATGCTGAGCAGGGAAAGGCTAGGCAGAAAGCCGAGATCTGAGAAGAAAAAGTAGGAAAGAATGAGCCATCTAGACCTACTGAAGCAATTGAAATAGGTCGGGTAGCTGGTGAGGTTCCATAAATGGTTGCACGCGTAGAGTAAAGGTGCAACGAGGTTGTTGGTCCGTCAAAAGGATGCGAAGGCAGAGTAGGGTGCACTAAGAGTAATGGTGCCATGCCTCAAGCGAGCTGAACTCAAACTGATTAGGCAGTTGAGAGTGAGTGGCACATGGTCGTCACATTGTCGGCGCCACGAAGTATCGCTCCTGGCTTCTTTGTTTGACGCATGTGTTGTACTAGCAACCCATCCGCGGGAAAGGGAATAAATGCGAAGGAGTACCGACACGTGGGCAGGACTATTGTTTAGATATGCTTTGCATACGATCGTGAAAAAAATACACAGAAATAGTAGTAACAGGCTGGTGCACTGAAATTTGGGCTTTGTTGTTCCGTGGCCTACAAATTACACCCAGATTTCCATGACATACAATTTGACAATTGGAGTTGTGGAATATTTGATATTTAAGGGCGTACGTATGTTACAAAGAAGAGTTGTTAGATACCAAATATGTAATTTGATTAAGTAGATATATAGACCATTGTGGTTGTCGGGCTGACAGGCTGAAAATTGTGTTGCCATAGGTTCGTGGACAAAAGCATAAAAAGACTACCAACACCGAATTAGTTTTCTTTAAAACAAAGGCACGGGAGCATCATTCTAGGTTGTCGGGGTGGTGGGCTGAAAATTGGGCTATTGTTGTTCTGTCGCCTACAAATAGCATTGAGAGTTCCACAAAATACAAATTGAGAAGCGGTTTTGCAGACTATTTGAATTATTGGATCGTGAGTTCTTGGGTTGTCGGGCTGAAAATTGGTTTTATGTTGTTATGTGGCCTACAAAGAGCACTGAGAGTTCCACGATATACAAATTAACAAGTGATCTTACGCACTATTTAAAATTTTGGATCGCGGGTTCTCATGCTGGGGGGATGAAAATTGGTCTTTTGTTGTTATGTGGCCTACAAAAATCAAATATGTAATTTGATGAAGTAGATATATAAAGCATGCACGGAAGCTTCATTCCAGGTTGTCAGGATTGCGGGCTGAAAATTGGGCTTCTGTTGTTCTGTGGCCTACAAATACCACCAAGAATTTCGCGATATACAAATTGACATGCTGCTTTGAGGACTAGAATTTTTGAATGACGGGTTCTCAGTCTGGCAGGCTGAAAATTGGGATTTTGTTGTTTCGTGGCCTACAAATAGTCCGTAGAGTTCTGCGATATACAAATTGACAAACAGACTTGTGAACTATTTGAAATTGAAGGCGCTCATGTCGAACAAGTTTAGCATTCCCGAATTAGTTTTCCTTTTTACATATGTTGTTGAAGTAAAAAACAAAAAATAGTACTAACGTCTGTTACATAGGCTGGTGGAGAAAAGTATGAAACAAATATGATTCCTGAATTAGTTTTTTTTTTAAAAGTGGCTTCTCGACTTAGGAATTTTTTTGATCGCGGGTTCTCGGGCTAGGGACCTGAAAAATGTGCTTATGTTATTCCGTTCCCTACAAATAGCACCAACATTTCTGCGATATACAAATTGAGAATCGGACTTGCGGAGTATTTGAATTTTAAGGAGCTCGTGTCCCAAAAATTCAGCATTTGCGGATTAGTTTTCTTTACATAGGTTTTACATACGCTGGTGGAAAAGAGGGAAAAAATTATAGTACCAGTGTCTGTTACATAGGGAGGTGGGCAAAAGAATGAAATAAATAGCATTCTTGAATTAGTTTTCTTTAAAACAGGGGCTCCTCGACACAACAAATTGAAATTTATGAAATTATAGGTTCCTACAGACCATAAACTATACATAGAAAATACGTAATTTTTTAAAGTAGACATTTACTTTATAGATATGAAATATGTACTTTCATAAAGTATGGGGATGAGATTTTATATAACAACGACGGATCCCTCATTCCATGTCCTACAAAGAGCAGGCAGAGATACGCGGTGTACAAATTGAGAAGCGGGCTTGCAGACTGTTTTAATTTTAAGGGCCTTTGTGACAAACATTGTGCAGGACATGTTGCAAATATACAAGAAATGGAAGTCTCTTTACGTTTGAGTAGAAAGAAAGTAGTGAACACAATTTTACGACATTTATATAAAAAAATAATAAAACATGTTACATATTGTTGAAAATTTAAAGAAACACACACACACACACACACACACACACATATAAGTGAAAACTGATATCTAAAATTTTAGTAAGTGATTTATGTCATAGTCCATTCTGAAAATGAAAAATCTAGGAACACATAAAAGTAGGAGGAAAACTAGCCTTCCCGAATTAGAGCATAGACAGAACCCTCATTCCATACTTAGCCAGTTTTTGGATCGCGGGTTCTCGGGTTGGGGACCTGAAAAGCGGGTTTATGTTGTTCCATGACCTTCAAATAGCACCGAGAGTTTCATGATGTACAAATTGATAATGGGACCTGCGGACTATTTCAATTTCAAGGGGCTTGTTCCCCAAAAATTTAACAGTCAGGAATTACTTTTCTTTACATAGGTTTTACACACGGTGGTGGGAAAATGTACAAAAAATATAGTACCAATGTCTATTACACAGGGTGGTGGACAGGAGGACCAAATAAATAGCATTCCCACATTAGTTTTCTTTAAAACAGAGGCTCGTGGATACAAGAAATTGGAATGTATCAAACTATAGGTTCCTGGAGAGCATAAATTGTACATAGCAAAAACGTAATTTTTTAAAGTAGATATTTACTTTTATACATACGAAATATGTGCTTTTATAGAGCATGTACGGAGCCCTCATTCTATATAGTGTGACAGAGCCCAGATTACATACTTAGGCAGTTTTTGGAGCACGGGTTGTCGAGATGGCAGGCTAAAAATTGGAAAAAAATGAAACGTGTTACATATTCCTAGAAATTTAAAAAAACATATATATATATATGTGTGTGAAATATTATATGTCAAATTTGAGTCAATGATTTATGTCATACTTTATTTTGAAAAAGAAAAAAAGAGAATATAGATAAAATAAACAGAATGACTTCACATTCAGCATAGTTGAAGATAAAAAATCCACAAAGACATAAATATATAAGGAGACAAAAGAATAGTTTTATTTGGAATATATGAAAAAAATAATAGTATGTTACACATCGCTGGAAATGTAAATGTGTTTTTCATATAGACTGGGATTGGGGCTCCCGCGGACCATAACAGAAATATGTACAAGAAATAGGAGTCTGGAAAGAACTTGGACACGCTAGAATGTAACACCTGAAAAGTAGAAATGCAAAGATCATTTTTTGTTTATAGATTTCTACTCAGCAAAGGAATAACTGGATTGATAAAGAAAGGACTATCACTATACACTTACAGGGATGGTACGTATAAGTAATTTTGTGTTTGGTTGGTCATGCCTTTCCCTATTGGTTTTTGTGGGCAGCCCGCTTCAATAACTGGATTGATACACAGAGGATTTATGCATTTGCCTGTTGGATTTTGTGGTTGATCCACTTCAAGTTCTCTTCAATATAGCTTCTCAAGGGGGCGACGTTGATGGGAGACATTGATGTCATTGCGGATTCAAATGTTGAAAACTTCATTTTCTAATTTGCTTAGATCAATTGAAAGTTTACACAGACCTTTATGAATGTCTCCATTCTATAGTGAATACCCGACTAACCAGTTGTCCACCTCTTCTTCATCATATTCAACAATTGAGGATTAAGCTGGGTCCTGGAAGTCATTTGTCTTTCCTGCGAAGTATATTTTGGTGAGCTTTGTGAATAATGTTTATTTCTTTGATATTGCTTGCTCACAGGATTGCACAATTAGGTACAGGTTCTTCACTTTCTGTTTCTAGCATGCTTCTAATTGAGTGAGCCTTTTTTTGGATGGGAGATCATGTTGTGTTCTTCTCGTCTCTGGCATGTTGTTGACATGAAAGGAGAAAGGGATGAACGAGTGCACATAGAAATTTTCTTCATTTTTTAAATCTGTCTGCAAAAGTAGGAGTAAGTTATGTGCCCTGCTCCCCAGGGAATCCATATTCTGTGATGTTTCCCAGGCCTTGGAAATCAGTTATATTCTTTTATTGATATTTTTCTCGACATATCATCTACAGGATGTGAGGAAGTTGGAGGACCCTTTTAGATTTGTTGCAAGGGTGCACGTAGTCGCAGGCATGGCTATTTCCAAGGAACTACCAAGAAATGGCATAGGAAACAAAGCTTCCTCTAATTCCTTAATCCAGTTCTTTAGTCTGGCATTTTCGGCTTCAATGACTCCAACGGAATCATGAAGAGCATCTCTAGTTTCCCTGTGAAGTTCAGAGATTTTGGATGCATGCATATTGGCAAGGTCAAGTTCTGAACAATGTTTTCTTTTCTTATTTTTTAAATCTATTTTTTCAATGATTAATTTTTTTGATTTGGTTTCAAAAACAACGCTCTGGAATACAAAGGATACATCTTCGTAAAAAAATTTGGTACCAACCATGTCCATTGAGCAGGCATGCTGAATTGCATGTGTGGGATGATCAAGGTTGTAGAATATTCTTTCCAGATCAGTTTCAAGATCCATGTTTTAACAGTAAATTTTGGGTTGCTCTGCCTCCCCTACAATTATTTTTTCGTTCTTCTGCACGGAAAGCTCTTGAGGAAGATGTTCACTATATCTCTACAAACCTACTGTGGAGCTACTGGAAATAACTTATCAAAAGGTTGGTTGGCTCGAGACGCTATTTGAAATGAAGAAATGGAGGGGACAATATAACCCCCCACAAACATTGCTTCAATGCATGCGAATGGAAAATCTCCTCATTAATGACAATATCTATGCGTGTTGTATGGTGACCTGTTAGAAGTAAAGCGTAGTTATTGCAAACTTAGAAGTGTGAAGGTGAGGGTTATGGCCAACAAAATTTAAGGATAGGTGGTTTCATGAACGAACCAAGCTAGCGACGTGTGAATGACATTGCATGGTATTTGAAATTAGGACTGGGAAGCGATTGGAGGTTTCATGAAGGAAGCAAGATGGTGGCATGTGAATTACATTCCATGGAATTTGAAACTAAAACTGGGAAGGGAGAAGAAAATGCTTTGCAAAAATTGCATTAATGGAAAAACTTCTCGAGCCTTGCGCGCATCAATGACAACCTAGATGGTAGTTGCACGATGACCTGTTAGCATTAAATATTTAGAAAGAAGACATATATACATATATATATATATATAGTATTTTTTATCATGCACACGTGCGAAGGTAATGACCACGGGGAAGAGCAAGCAAGGAAGGAATGGCCAAGTCTGAAAGTGCATGGTTTGGGATCGCGGTTCTCAAGCGAGCAGGTTCAAAAGAAGGCCTCTATTGTTCGATGTTCTACAAGTAGCACACAAAGTTATACAATATACAAATTGAGAAGTGGACTTGCGGGTTGGCCGAGATTCGATAGACCATTTACAGTTTCTAGATCATGGGTTCTCGGGCTAGCAGGGTCAAAAACGACGCTCTATTGTTCGGTGCCTTGCAAATATCTTATGATAATAAATTGAGAAGCGGATTTGCGAGGTGACCGGCTCAACATTCTACTCCAGGGCTGGTGGGCTCCCACAAACGAGCAATACATATTTGCGGGCTGTACATTGGGCCGATTTTCGCCATATAGAAATTGGGCTCTTGGGCTAGCGGGCTCAAAATTGCGTAAGAAAAGAAAAGGGCTCCATCTGATTCCCACTGCACATTTCATAATTCATCTGCAACACCAAGTCTATGATTACTAGATCAGTGTGTGTAGAAACGAGGCAAAAGTAAATAGTGCCTTTATAAAGTATGGACATGAGATTTTATAGATCGTGTACCGATATCACATTCCATATGTTAGCACTCTGTAATTTGTCCAAGGTTGTGAAGGCAATCACAGAGGCAACATCAAAACCACTTCAAGTCAGGGATCTAGCCCTCTGAGACTCAGAGAGGGATCTCTTTTTCAAGTTTAGATTTGTTTGAATCAGGATACCAAGCTAGCTATGCAGAATAGGATATGTTCTTGGAGTTTTCTGGTTGAGACAACAAAAGAAGACCATTGGGCTATGGGGTCTGTGACAAGTTTGAAATTAAACACGGTTCTATAAGGTATTTCCACAAGGCAAGGTAATGCAGATGTTGGATCCTTTAGAAATAAAATGATGTAGAGAAGTAACAGATGAGATAATCAACTACAACAAAAAAGCATTCAAGAATTTATCCATTGTAGTATCAAAGGGAAAACATTTAGATTTTTAAAAGCTCAACACAAAGTATAGCGGATAAATTCTGCGCTAAATCTCCCTTTAAAAATCAGAAAGGGAGTAACATAATGTTAACTGAGAAGGATCACATTCAACGAAGAGAGAAAACTTCACCAACATTAACACACAGGAATCATGTGCAAAAGTCCATTTATTTATGGTTGATCTGACAAAATATTACAGAGAATAGCCTTCTGGGTGCAAGAATCAACAACCTTTTACATTAAAATCATCTAAATAAATAGGAGAGATCCCCCAACAAGTTTTTTAAGTCGGATTTAACTGCCTCGGCCAAAAATAGCCACAAATCCCCAAAAATCTGGAATTGTCCGCCATGAAAGACGGGCCGAATTTTTGCGAAAAACAGGTCCACTCAGACATATGTTTCTCTTTAATTATGACACCTGGGAAAAAACTGAAGGAGTTTATTATAGAAGGGTGTCTGATGGACAAAACCTCATTCGGTTTCGCCAAATTTTCCTCCATCGCACCAAAACACCTCCCGCAAAATCCGGACTACAATAGGAAAATGAAAAACTGAAAAAATGGGCCTTGAAAATGGCTTCAATTCTCCCTGCTCATGGAACTTGTGAAAACACTGAGAGATGTTTATGTTCTTCATCCCGTTATGAAGAAAAACCTCTCTCAGTTTTTCAAAACTCGATTTAGTTTGCTCGAAATTTTCTTTGCAAGTTAACTGGTCAAAACATTGTGAAAGCGGTCTTTTTGGGGGAAGGGTGGTATTTTGGACCCCCCTGAGGTGGTAAGTCGTTTTAGGGTGGGGGGGTCCACTGGTTTGTGGAGATGAAACCTGTTCAAGGGTGATTTAAGAAAACTACTCCATTCTGGACCCCCCCCCCCACTCTCGTTAAACTTCGGATGGCGAGGGGGGGTCCATAATTTTTAATATCCGTTGATTTGTTTTATTTGAGAATGTGATGTTTACGGGTGGGTAGGACTTAGGATAGGTTTAGTTTTTATGTTTTTTACTTTTTGTTTCTTTTTAATATTTTTTGTTTTGTTTACTTGTTTTTTATTTTGTTTTTTTTTATTAGTTTTAATTTTTTCAGTTTTGTTTATTTTTATTTTGTTTTATATGTTTTTATTTATATTTTTAATTGTTTTTATTTTTGTATTATTCAATGGGTTTTTATATTAATTTATTTTATTTTAATGTTTAACACTAAACTAGATTAACCAAACTAACTTAATTATTAATTAACTAAATTACTTATTAATTAATTAATTAATTAATGGATTATTTAACTAGTCTAGCCTATCTTAATTAAACTAATTATATTAAAAAAAAAAATTGTAAGTAAGTATAATGTATTATATTAAAATCCTCTCATGAGCAGAGTAGCAAAGCAAAATACATGGTGTTCAGTATAAGACGAGGGACTGCCCCAACAGAGGGGAAACCAGTCCCTGAGCTCAAAAGTATCAAGTTGTTCAAGTATTCTATTGCCTATAGAAGTCATATTGTTTGTACTTAAAAACTTGACAAAAACCAGCAGGGAAATGACATTAAAAACATCGGTCATCTGCAACTTAACTTATAAGCTAGACATACGGAGAATAATCGGGCCGCATGGGCTGGATGTCTTCTGTCCATGGCTCCTCCTCTATGAAAGTGATCTGGTCGGCCCAACTCTTGTCAGCTTCCCCTTCGTCCACTGTGTTAACCGCTTTGCTGCCTGAAGTTGCGCCCATATCTGTATCCTTCGTTGCACCCATATCTGTATCTTCCTGAGGCTCACTCGGTTCCTGGACTGGAGAGTCCTCGGTCTATCTAGGGATCAGTGAGTCCTGCAGGGAGGCGAGGGTACTGAGGAAGAGGTCGACCTTGACATTCGTTTCCTGGAGACGGAAGTTGAGGTCTTCCACGCCCTGGCGAATGCCAAACACCAAATCATAAAGTGCCGCTATACTATCCCAAATCTTCTCTGGAGTGGAAGCGTCCCGGGGAAGAGGTCCAGCACCTCGAGAAGTCTTATGAGGATCCGGCTCGGGGTGTGGTGGAGGCATCGGAGGGTCGTCAGGTTGACGAGGGGGGGAGTAGCAGCATAGGGTACCAGCGCCCACGAAGGGGAGTGAGCATGCTCCATGCGACGCGAGGTAAAAGAGAGGTGGCCAGAATGACTGCGAGAGGATTGGCTATGAGAGGAAGAGCTCAAAGAAGAAGAAACAGAGCGTGAACTGGAGGGACGTCGAGGCTTCCAGGGCGAGCCTCGTCTTGGCCTGCCCCGAAGGCACGTCATGGTGCAACAGCGTCTGTAGTCAAAGGTGAAAAGGTGTACTCTGTGGGAGCACAAGAGATCAGAGGAAACAGAGCCAAGAGTGAGCTGGTGCCAGTGCAGAGCTCGCTCTGCTAGCAACCAGCTGCAACAAACAAGGCACATTACGATCGACTGCATATTATGAAAGCCGAGAGGAGAAACAGCTGCGTTAAATGGCGCATTAACACCCAATCGAAGTGAGTTTACGGAGAATTTAAGCTTCTGGGGGGAGGCACGAGCAGTTCACGTGCCCCCACGTATTGAATCTCGTCACCCGCCTCCATATAATGCCGCGTGACCCGCACTAGCACCCCATCCGGGGGGATATCCACCGTGTTGGCCTTCTGGATACAGTGATGGAGGATATGCTGGTTCGGATCGTCTTCAGCACTGCAGAGGAGGTCTGAATCCTCCCAGGTAGTACCAAAATTAGCCAAGTCATCCGCCACCTGGTTTGCCTTCCTTCGAATGTGTGTGGGGATGATGATGCGATTGGGGTTGATTAGCCCTGCAATGGTCTGGAGGCCATGAGAGAGTCGCCAGCTGGGGGAGATACTTTCTGGATTTACCCCATTTGTAATTCGCCGCAGTAGGCCGATGATAAGTTGCGAGTCCCCTTCGACAAAGAGCTTTGTGTAATTGTATTTTATGGCTAGTTGCAGTCCCTTGATCAGACCCCATAGTTCAGCAACATTATTGGTAGTATGTCCAAGGGAGCTTGCTCCTATGACAATAATGCGCCCACGAGAGTCGCGGAAGACTACTCCATAGCCTGCAGCTCCAGGGTTTCCCTTAGAGGCTCCGTCGAAGTTTAGTTTGACGAAGTCCTCCGGCGGGGGGGACCAGAAAGAGGGGCTTGAGGGAGCGGTGGAACGAGGTGGGGAGGAGGGAGCGGGGGGTGGGTGCAAGAGGGCCCAAGAAAGGAGGATATGGGATTCAGGGGGGGGGCAGGAAGA
>SNQJ01S0072487.1:59441-84877 GCA_010110895.2 Picea sitchensis
ATAATATTGATTTAGAAAAGTTAAACTAAATAAAAAAAATAATAATGTATATAAACTAATAAAACAAAAGATAGAATGAGGAATAAGAAGGGAAAAGCATCATATAATATTTTTTTTCTTAAAAAAAAATTGTTATATTCAAGTAGAATACAACATATTATAATCGTTCATGTGGCCTTTATAATCGTTCATGTGGCCTTTATAGGCTTCACCTCAAAACTGAAACATGTCAGATTAGTTTTTTCTCTTGGTCTTAACATACCTCATTTCAAAACTGATAATTGTCTTACAAAAATTTCTACAGTCTTTAACAATCTATGTAAAAATTATCTACATCCACTATACACATTACGATTCTCTTTACTTCCCAACAAACATACTACAATCATAATTTAGAAGCGAAACTCCATCGCTTCTGCTTCCACCCCTTCCTTATACTCATAACAAGCATATGTTCCTCTGTGAAGCTCTAGGGCTTCCTTGGAAAGCTCATCAACTTTGGAGTTTAGCTCTCTCAAGATGTGGTGAAAGGACAACCATTCAAAATCTTGAAAGGTGAGCATGATGTCCCTTAAAATATTTGACAGGTGAATATTTTGTAAATTGACTCTACCCTTAGCCCATTCAATGACCAAATTGGTATCTCCCATCACTTGAAGTTTTCAAAGATCTTTCTCCTTTGCCACATTCAACAAAGTCCAAAGAGCAATGAATTCATCCCTATTGTTGGTTCCTCTTCCTGGGGCATACCTGATATGTATATAGTGATATTGATTGAAGAAGATAACCACGCCCACCCCACACATAAGAGGATTTTTTTGAGAAGCCCCATAAAAGAATCCCCATGGGGTGACAAAGTCCATCTTAGGCATCCTTGGGCTTCTTTGCTTCAGTTCCTTGGGATCAGCTTTGAACTTCGAAGCATGGCTTAATGTAACTGAGGTTGTAACTTCTGGGGGTACCAAAGTATCTTTGAACACTGTTGAGTTACAAGCCCACCATAAATTATTAACCAAAAGACTAGGTAGGAACGTGAAGGAGGAAATTGACTTGTCCAAATGCCATTTTTTGACACTATCCTCGAGGTTGTCACCCTTCCATAAAGACGTGGCTCTGAGCTTGTCCTTTACTAAGCCATAAACAGTGCCTACATAAGAGTAAGAAACAAATAGATGAGAAATTGTTTCTTCCTTGACTTTACATAATGAGCATTGATTGGGCCCAATCCGTCCTCGTTTGGTTCCATTATCCCAAGTAAGAAGTTTGTTGTTCAAAGCAAGCCAAAGGGATAGTTTACATCATAGGGGAGATTTGGCCTTCCATAGTGGTTTCCACCACCAGAGAAAAAGTATCATATAATATATTATATAATATTATTATTATTAATTAATATGTTAATCATCGTTATCATCATAAAAAAATATATAAATAAATATAATACAATTCTTTCTTTTATATATATATATATATATATATAATTTAAATATGAATTGAATGGCTTATATTTATAAAATATAAAATAAAGAAAAGGTTAGTAAAAAAATAAAAGTACTAGAACTAAGATGTCAACAACAAAGAGTTAAACGAATGTCCAAAAAAAAATGAATGAAATTGATGGAGAGTTGTAATACTAAGAAGGCAAAGAATGCATCAATAAAGAGCAAAAAGAAACAACAAAAGGAGAGTCCAAGAGAAGTTCAAACCAAAACAGAGGAGGGAACTAAACCGAAGAACGATAAGCTCTTTATTTTGAAGAATGGGGAACCAAGCTTTGTTCAACTTAAGACCATATTCTCTATTGATACAATTGTGCTCTTCCACAATCTCCATAGCCTCCCTCACTTTTCTCTTAGCTAAGTGATCAACCATAGCCAAGATTTTGGTATTCTCAATAAAAATTTGATGCTTTGTCTTATTTGAGTGATCAACTAAAGCTAAGGACCTAACAATGATTATGAGTAACAACAGCCTTATGCTCTTTAATCCTAACTTGAAAACATCTCCTAGTTTCATCAATATAGGTAAAACCACAAGTCTAACAAGGACAATTATGATAGACACCTTTAAGAAGATAAGGCTCCATAAGGTCCTCTACAGATTTAAGGAGGTTTCTAATGGTATGAGGAGGATGAAAAATGGTTCTAATCTTCTTCCTACTCAAGATTCTAGCAATATTTTCCAAGGTGCCTTGAACATAAGGGAGCACCACACTATGTTCTATTTCATGGATCATGTCTTACTCACTAATTCTTGAAATCTTTCTATATTTATGAAAATCCTTCTCAACTTGTCATTCTTTGCACCCCCTATTTTTTAAAGTGTTGATTAGGTGCCACTTTTCTCGGTCCAAATGCTCATCACTTGAGATTTTGAGGGACCGATTAGCAAGAGTGTTGATAACACCTACTTGTTTAGGAGAGTGATGATGAGATTTAGCATGAAGGTACTTATCAATGTGGGTTTTTTGATGATATACTTGATGGATTAAAGAATTATTTTCCTTCCTAGAGATGAAATGTCCAAGAAAGGAATGAAGTTGTTGTCTTCTAATTCCATAGTGAATTGAGTATGCTTAGACTAAATATTAAGATTCTCTACAAATTTGTTGAGGTCCTCTTTACTATGAGTCCACTTTACATTAGTGTCATCAATGTATCTAACCTAAAAATAAAGCTTCATATGAGATGAATCAAGAACATTGTGCTGAAAATGTTCCATGTAAAGATTCACTACTATAGGAGATAGTGGAGATCCCATAGCAACACCACGCGTCTTCTCATACAAATCACATTGGAAACTAAAAAATGTAGATATAAGACAAATGTCCACCAGATATGTTGTCTAAGAGTCACTGACATGCTCACCTACATTTACAACTTCATTGATAGGGATCATGGTAAAAATGACACTACATCAAAACCAAGAAGGATGTCATTATTAGCCACCTTAAGATTCTTTATCTTGTTAACAAAATGAGTTGAATCTTTGATATACGAATTTTTCCTACCTACCAACACTTTAATATTATTAACGAGAAATTTTGTTAGGGACCTAACCTCCCTAACCCCTCACGTAGATAGAGTAATATATTTTCCATGTAATAAAGGTCGACATTAGTTAATAAGGCCTATTTAATAAATATGAACAAGTCAATGTAAGAAGCAGGGATGATTTTAAGGATGGAGATTTATTTTAAAATGTAGAAACCTTGGCGAATCTTATTAATCCTTCATATGTCAACTACAAATATTTGGCGATATTTTTGTAAAAATATTCAAATTTCTAAGTATTTTATATAGTTTTTATAAAATTTTGGCGATTTTAAAGATAAAATCATTTTATCCTATAGAATTTGGGTGAATCATTTTTAAAATAGCGAATCTTGTTTTTGGAAAAACCATGGAAAATTAGCCCATGGGTGAAATTTAGCCCCTAAAATCATCCATGGTAAGAAAACCTAATAGAAACTTTTTCTTCTAGAAAGATCTTCCTCTAGTATGTTCTTTAGAAGATAGAATTAGTATAAATAAGAGTGGGAGGCATAATAAAGTTTTGTCTTGAGAATTATTGTAATAGATCATTGCTCTGCTATAGGTTGCCTCCTCGAAGAGGTAAGTGAACATTGTTTTCTTTCATTAATGGTATTATTTTTGGTGTTGTTATTCTCAATATTTTTTGTTCCATTGGTATTATGATGAATATTTATGTTTATCTATATTACATTACATTTGGTACCTTACAAGTGGTATTAGAGCACTTTCCTTGGCAGGAATTGTGGGTTATTTTTTTTCCATGGGTAGAGATGTGTATTGTCAGTGTCTTTAAAGCATAGAGATCTGTTGCTCAGTGGGTAAAACTGCGGTGGGGAAGATTACACGCAAGAAATACAAATGATTTCATGAGGTTGTCTAGAAACCAAAGTTTCATCTTGTTGGAAACCTTTGTAGCACCTATTGGTACCCTTTGAGTAGTACCGCATTAGACAAAATATGTACACGGCCATCACTTCCAGGTGTTTTCAAGTATATAGGGAGTCCCCTAGGTCTCTTGAAACCATCCCTATATCAGTTGATCGGTCGCCTAATTGTTATAGTGACACTGAGAACAACACTTTGGAAGATACTCTCTAGTTCCTGGGTAATCGGGTAGTATGGCTAAGGGTATGGTTGAGCCTCCTTAATTGGTTCCCTAAGATAGTGGGTTGACCACTATTGTTCGACCCTACACATATATTAGAGAGATATAGCACAGGGAAAACAAAAAAAAATTGTGGGTCCCACCTACACCAATATTTGAGACTTATCCCATTTGATTCCTCTCTTCACCCTGATCACAGTGGTACATATCATTTTTAAGCCTTTTTTTTCTCGTGGAACCGACCCCTACCCGACACTTATCCCATTGGTTTCCTCACGTTTCCTGATCATAGTGGTATATATCACTTATCTTCCCTTTTTTTTCAGTGAACTCACCCCTCATATCCTAATGGCCCCCACTTGCCAAGATGAAACCAATCAACAACTGGATAATGGAATTACTACCATTCATGCCAAAATGGACCACATCCAGTAAGATATCTTTAGTTGAATATAATAACTCCACTCCACTTTCCAGCAATTCCTATCCAAGGGTCCTTCCTCCTCTGGCCCAAACCCCCAAGTTGAATGTGTTGACTCTTCCAATCCTCTCAACTTTTATTCCAATTGTGACCTTTGTCTTCCCAGGGTTGAGGTGAACAAATTCGATGGCTCAGATCCAACATCCTGGGTCACTCATATGAAACATTATTTTTCCCTGCATGGAATTACCAATGACTTCACCAAGCTTCATTATGACATTCTCTATTTGGATCTGGAACGATGGAAATGGTGGAAATGGCGTAGAAATGCACACCAAGGGTATGTTTCTTGGACACAGTTTGTTGTTAAGTTGTATGAACACTTTGACACAAACACCCACCATTTAGGTCATTTGACTAAGTTGAAATAGTCTGGAACAATGGAATATTTTATAGTTTTCTTCGAGTACTTGGCATTCTAAACGAAGGGTATGACCGATGCCTTATTCTGATAATTCTTTATTAGTGGCCTCAATGATGAAATATGATCTCGGGTCCTTATGGCTTGCCCTAGACTTGGTTGGAAGCAACTAAATGCACCAAGGAGGCACAACATGTCATATTTTCCTAGAACAAAACCCCTCCTTTATTCCCCACCCTCGACTCCCTAATCCTACCCCTTCAACCACTCCTCTCAAGGTACAAAAATTAACATGAGAGAAAATGGATGAATTCCAACTCAAGTGTCTTTGCTATAATTGTGATGAGAAATACTTTCTTGGGCACAAGTGTAAAGAATAGAAACTTTTTATGGCCATTTCAGAGGATGTTTCTAATGAAAATTCTTAGTTTTCCCTTGAGGCAGTGCTACCCCAAGCAAATGATCTTACATCGCCCTTTGATCCTCTCGAAGTTGAACCATTGATTTCACTAAATGCGCTCACTGGATATTTTGCTCCCCAAACCCTCAAATTGATTAGTTACATTAAGAACATGAAAGTCATCATCTTAGTTGACAGTGGAAACACTCATAATTTCATTCATCGTCACCTTGCCCAATGCCCAAGAAATCAATTGCTCTATCCATGTTGTCAACAGTTTTCAAATCATGATTGTCAATGGTGGTTCCATGAAATGTGGGGGGCATTGTGAAAAAGTGTGCCTACAAATTGGTTAGTATAACTTGAAATCTCACGTGTTTTCTATTGACATGGGTGGTTGTGACATTGTTCTTGGTGGTGAATGGATATGCACTCTAGGCCCCATAACCATGTATTTTAATGATTTGACCATGTAATTCCAACATGAAGGACAATAGTATCAAATCTGAGTCATTACAACAGGATCTTCAGAGATCATCAGTTCCCACTGCATGGAAAAGTTACTCAAAAAAGGTCACGATGTAATCATTGCCCAAATCCATTCCATTCAAGCAGTTGAAACTCCCTCTGTGCTCCCTGACCTTCAATCTATCATTTACCAACATCACATTGTTTTCCAAACTCCCAGGACCTTCCTCCCCCGCACAATGACCATGACCATTTCATTCCTTTAATCATGAGCAATCTTCCTCCCAATGTGCGCCCTTATCGACATGCCTTTGCTCAAAAAAATGAAATTGAGAAAATTGTCCAAGAATTGCTAGAAGTGGGTGTTATCCGTCCCAGTACCAGCCCCTATTCTTCCCTTGTTGTCATGGTCCTCAATAAGGAAGGAACTTGGTGCATGTGTCCTAATTTTTGTGTCCTCAAGGACAAATTTCCCATTCCTGTCATAGATGACCTTCTAGATGAACTCAGTAGGGCTCAATAATTTACCAAACTTGAGCTTTGTTCTAGATACCACCAAATTTGTATGAAAGAGGAAGACATTCCCAAGACTGCATTTCCCACTCATGAGGGAAACTATGTGTTTTTGGTCATGCCCTTTGGTCTATGTAATACCCCCTCCAGTTTTCAAAGTCTCATGAATCATGTCTTTCATCTTTTCCTCCATCACTTTGTGTTAGTATTATTTGATGATATTATCATCTATAGTAAAACATGGCAAGCCCATCTCACCCATGTGGATCAAGTTCTCCATATCCTCTCCATGCACAAACTTTTCCTCAAACAATCTAAATGTGCTTTTGGCATCTTTGAAGTTGAGTACCTCGTTCATATTGTTGGAAACGATGGTGTAAGGGTGGATCCTAAGAAAATTGATGATCCAGGTGGATATTGGTGGCCACCCACCTCTTCCAACTGGTTCACATACATTTTTCATCTTGACAGTTTTTTTCTAGCTTTTCGGGTCCTAAACTTCTGGGGTCGTTTTGAGGCCCTAAACAACATTTTTTGGGCTTGCCACAGTCACATTGTTCATGAAGTCAAAGAGTGAAGGAATAATGTGTATTCCTCGAGTGGACCTTTCCAAATGGCTATCATGCACCTAAAATGATGATCGTATGCAAAAGTTAGAACCCTGGGAAGTTGATGTACCAACTTACCCCATCGAAGCCCACGTGAATTTTGGAGCTTCATCTCCTAGGGTTAGGTTTTTGGATGTATAGGGTTTTATGATTACTTTTGGATGCTAAAAAGTCCTGGAGGCCTCATTGTAATGTGCTCAGGTGAATGCATGTAGCCTCCACATCTCTTCTCAGAGATTAGCTACCACCATTCGAGCAATATTGTTTCATTCTGCATTTTACAGTTTTAGCATATTTCTTTATTGAATAGAAGTTAAGTTTTACTATATCTATGTTATTGTTCTTTGTATATCTATGTTAATGTTATATATATGTGTTTCATTTCCTCATCTGATGGGGGAACTCAACGCAATGGATACCATTGCTTCCTAAGGGGGGAGGATTGATTCAGGTGGATATCAGTGGCCACCCACCTCCTCCAAATGGCTCACTTACAGTTTTCATCTTGGCCCTAAACAACATTTTTTGGGCTCGTCATAGTCACACTATATATGAATTTAGAGTGTGACGGAAAAATGTGTAGTCCTTGGATAGACCTTTCCAACAGGATTTTGTGTGCCTAAAATGGAGATCGTATGCAAAAGTTGTGACCCCAGGAAGTTGATGTACCAACTTACCCCATCAGGGCCCACATGACTTTTGGAGCTTCATCTCCTAGGGTTAGGTTTTTTTATGTATAGGGTTTTCTTATTACTTATGGATGATAAAAAGGCCTATGGTCTTCGTTGTAATGTGCTCAAGCGAATGCGCATAGCCGCCAAATCTCTTCTCAGATATTAGCTACCATCATTTGAGCAAGATTGTTTCATACTTCATTTTATAGTTTCAACAGATTTCTTTAATGAATAAAAGTTAAGTTTTATTGTATCTTTGTTATTGTTCTTTGTATATTTGTGTTAATGTTATAGATCTATGTTTCATTTCCTCGTCTGATGGGGGAACTCAATGCAATGGAGACCATTTCTTCCTAAGGGGGCAAGGTTGATCCAGGTGGATATCGATGGCCACCCACCTCTTCCAACGGGCGCACATACATTTTTCATCTTGGTAGTTTTTTTCTAGCTATTTGGTTCATCAACTTTTGGGGTTGTTTTGAGGCCCTAAACAATATCTTTTGGGCTCACCACAACCACATTATAAGTAGGTTAGAGTGTGACTAAAAAATGTGTATTCCTCGGATAGACCTTTCCAATGGGCTATTGTGCGCCTAAAACAGAGATCGTATGAAAAAGTTACAACCCCCAGAAGTTGATGTACCAACTTACCCCATCGAGGCCCACATGACTTTCGGTGCTTCAACTCCTAGGGTTAGGTTTTTGGATGTATAGGGTTTTTTGATTACTTATAGATGCTAAAAAGGCATGGAGGCCTCATTGTAGTGTGCTCAGGAGAATACACGTATCTGCCACATCTTTTTTCAAAGATTAGCTACCACCATTCGAGAAAGATTCTTTCATTCTACATTTGACAGTTTCAAAAGATTTATTTATTGAATAGAAGTTAATTTTTACCGTATCTTTGTTATTGTTCTTTGTATATATGTGTTATTGTTATAGATATGTGTTTCATTTCCTCATCTGATGGGGAAACTCAATGCAATGGAGACCATTGCTTCCTAAGGGGGAAGGATTGATTTAGGTGGATATCGATGGCCACCCACCTCTTCCAAGTGGATCACATACAGTTTTCATCTTGGCATTTTTTTCTAGCTTTTCAGGTCATAAAATTTTGGGGCCCTAAACAATGTTTTTTGGGATCACCATAGTCACACTATAAACAGATTTAGAGTTTGATGGAAAAATGTGTAGTCCTCGGATAGAAATTTCCAGCGGGCTATCGTGCAACTAAAACGAATATCATATGAAAAAGTTAGGACCCCGAGAAGTTGATGTACCAACATACCCCATCGGGGCCCATGTGACTTTTGGGGCTTCATATCCTAGGGTTAGGTTTTTGGATGTCTATGGTTTTTTGATTACTTCTGGAGGCCTCATTGTAATGTGCTAAGACGAATGCACGTAGCCACCACATCTCTTCTCAGAGATTAGCTACCACCATTTGAGCAAGATTGTTTCATTTTGCATTTTATAGTTTCGGCAGATTTCTTTATTGAATAGAAGTTTTACTGTATCTATGTTATTGTTCCCTATATATATGTGTTAATGTTATAGATTTGTGTTTCATTTCCTCATATGATGGGGGAACTCAACGCAATGGAGACCGTTTCTTACTAAGGGGGGAGGATTGATCCAGGAGGATATCAGTGGTCACCCACCTCTTCCAACTAGCTCACATACATTTTTCATATTGGCTGTTGTTTTCTATCTTTTTAGGTCATAAATTTTTGGGGGCGTTTTGAGGCCCTAAACAATGCTTTTTGGACTCGCCACAATCACACTGAAGGAAAAGTTAGAGTGTGATGGCAAAATGAGTAGTCCTCAGATGGACCTTTCCAGCGGGCTATCGTGTGCCTAAAATGAAGATCGTATGCAAACATTACGAACCCCGAAAGTTGATGTACCAACTTACCCCATCGGGGCCCACATGAATTTTGGTGCTTCATCTCCTAGGGTTATCTTTTGGATGTCTAGGGTTTTCTTATTACTTCTGGATGCTAAAAAGGCCTAGAGGCCTCATTGTAGTGTGCTCAAGAGAATACAGGTAGCCGCCACATCTCTTCTCATAGATTAGCTACCACCATTCACGCAAGATTGTTTCATTATGCATTTTACAATTTCAACAGATTTCTTTATTGAATAGAAGCTAAGTTTTATTGTATCTATGTTATTGTTCTTTGTATATTTGTGTTAATGTTATAGATATGTGTTTCATTTCCTCATCTGGTAGGGGAACTCAACGCAATGGAGACCATTTCTTCCTAAGGGGGGAGGATGATTCAGGTGGATATCGGTGGCCACCCACCTCTTTCAACTGGCTCACATACTTTTTTCATCTTGGCAGATTTTTTCTAGCTTTTCGGGCCATAAACTTTCGGGGCCGTTTTGAGGCCCTCGACAACATTTTTTGGGCTCACCACCGTCAAATTAAAAATGAAGATAGAGTGTGATGGAAAAATGTGTATTCCTTGGATAGACCTTTCCAATGGGATATCGTGCGCCTAAAATGTAGATCGTATGAAAAAGTTACGACCCTTGGAAGTTGATGTACCAACTTACCCCATCGAGGCCCACATGACTTTTGGTGCTTCATCTCCTAGGGTTAGGTTTTTTGATGTCTAGGGTTTTCTAATTACTTTTGGATGCTAAAAAGGCCTGGAGGCCTCATTTTAATGTGCTCAGGCGAATGCATGTAGCTACCACATCTCTTCTCAAAGATTAGCTACCACCATTTGAGCAAGATTGTTTCATTCTACATTTTATAGTTTGAATAGATTTCTTTATTGAATAGAAGTTTTGTTGTATCTATGTTATTGTTATCTGTATATATTTGTTAATTTTATAGATCTGTGTTTCATTTCCTCATCTGATGGGGGAACTCAACGCAATGGATACCATTTCTTCCTAAGGGGAGAGGATTGATCCAGGTGGATATCAGTGACTATGTAGATCTTAATCAATTGAAGCTATGCAAAATTGGCCTCGCCCTAAAAATCTTAAAAGTCTGTGTGGTTTCTTGGGTTTAATGGGATATTATCACAAGTTTTTCATAATTATGGAAAAATCGTGGCTCCTCTAACAACTCTTCTTAAAAAGAATGCTTTCAGTTGGACTCCAACCACTAACCAATCTTTCCCAACCTTGAAATAAGCTATGTGCACTACTCTTGTACTAAGCCTACCTAACTTCACCAAGACCTTTTTTCTTGAATGTGATGCATTAGGGAGAGGAATCAGGGTAATCCTTATGCAATATGGATGACCTTTGGATTTCACCAGCAAACAATTATTGGAGCGCCATTTGGTCCAATCAATCTATGAAAAGGAAATGTTGTTTATTTTTCATGCAGTGGATCTTTGGCGCTCTTATCTATTGGGATGGTGCTTCCAAATTAAAATGGATCATCAAAGCCTCAAGTACTTATTGGAACAACGAATTTCATCCCCGACGTAGCAACAATGGGTGATCAAGTTGTTTGGATATGATTATGAGATCATTTACAAGAAGGGAAAACAAAATGTGGTGGTAGATGATCTTTACAGGAAATATGAAGAAGGGTCCCTCTTTTCCCTCTCCTTGTTACCGAATGGATTTAGGTTGTTTTTCAAGAATGGTTGCAAGACCCCAAAATTTCCAGCCTAATCCAACAAATGCAACAAGATCCCCAAGCTACTCCAGGGTATTCTTGGCACAATGACGAGTTTCTCTATAAAGATCGTCTATATTTAAGAAAACAACCATCCCTTAAATCCACAATGCTCTCTGAGTTTCATGCTTCACCTACCGCGATTCATTCAGGTTTTACCAAAACTTATGAATGGGTCAAACATTATTTCTTCTAGGATGGTATGAAACATGAAATCCACAACTTTGTGGTCGAATGTGATACCTGTCAATGCAATAAGGGAGAGACTATCAAACCTTTGAGCACACTCCAACCGCTTCCACTTCCACCTATTATTTGAATGAATCTTTCTTGGATTTCATTGTTGGCTTACCCAAATCAGGCAGTAAGTCAATCATCATGGTGGTAGTCGATTGTCTTTCCAAATATGCTCATTTTTGTGCTCTTCAACACCCACTCACAAGATCCAAAGTGGCTCAATTTTTTATGGACAATATCTTCAAACTCCATGGAATGCCCCATTCTATTGTTTTTCACTGAGATCCAACTTTTACTAGCAATTTCTTGCAAGAATTATTCAGTCTCCAAGGAACCCAATTGCATCTCAGCACAACTTATCATCACTAGACTGATGGCCAAACATAAGCGGTGAACAAAATTTTGGAAACATATTTGAGGTGTTTTATGTCTGACAGACAACATCAGTGGGTTCAGTGATTACCTCTAGTTGAATGGTGGTACAACACCTCTTACAATAATGCCACTCGCATGACTCCCTTTGAAGCAATTTACAGAGAGAAGCCACTATCGATTCTCCAATACATGTCGGGTGTCTCAAAGGTTCAAGAGGTTGACTGTAATCTTACAGTCTACATGACCATTCTTCATACTCTCAAATAAAAATTTTCCATGGCTGATAACCGCATGAAGCAACAATCAAATTAGGGTCGTTCTGAATGTCAATTTTTTGAAGGGATCAAGTGTTTCTTCATCTCCAACTGTACAAGAAGAATTCACTAAAATCCTAGCAATGTCAGAAACTTGCCCCCAAACTTTATGGTCTTTATACTATTCTCAAACGTGTGGTACCAATGGCATATCAGTTGGCCTTTCCCAGTCACTCCAAGCTACATCATGTTTTTCATGTCTCGTGCCTAAAGAAAGTGATTGACACCAAGTTCCACACCCAAACTAGTCTACCAGAGTTGGATGAAGAAGGTTCCATTTGGTTGCAACCACAAGTTGTATTGTACAAGTGTGAGCATCGTTTCCATCAACGCACCATCAAGGAAGATAATTTTCTTTGTGGATATTTGGTGATCCAAAAAATCCTTAGATTTTGATAATTTTAAATACACATAAAGATCTACTTTATCTTTGAAATAAAATGATTGCTTAACAGTTTTGCAAATTACATGTGAATAACTTATCTAACCAAATCCACTTTAATGATAAATGACTTGCAAATAATTGAACTTCAAATGAACAACAATAATATAATCACATACACAAGTTGGAGAAAACAAAGTTCACCCAATTTGGGCTACCTCTCCTGGTCCACTTCTAATAGAGACTTATTTTATTAATGCTCAAATGATTGGGTTTTACAATGACCTTTTTACATGTTTCTCAAATGCAAAAACGTATTGCATGGTTGAATTATTGGCAAAAAATCATGCAAAATTGATATAAAATACTCGAAATTTCGTCAAGGTACCCTTCAACACGCTCTACGGTGTAGCCTCATAAACTTGTGTACCCTTGGGCATGAATTTTGAGACCACTCTGCATTAATTATGTGTGTCTTGTGCCTTGGGGCGTGTTCCATTAAATAGGGCGCCCTTCTAACCAAATCCCAAAATGTGTGGCATACATTAAATGTAATTTATTCGGTTCTATCACCAAATCTAGACTTGTAGCTGAATTGATTATAGGAAGCGTGTTAATTTGTTTGCATGGTTGGTGGGTCGAGGCCCAAAAATTTGGGTAACCATATGCTACAACATATGGTTATACACCATAACTCCCGCACGAATTTTGAAACATTGTTATTTGGTTATATGCATTGAGCCCTTTCGTGATCAGGTGTTGGTGATATGGTATGTATCAAGACCGAGGGCTTAGGCCCTCGGCCCTTTGGCCACACATATGAAGCTTAATATAACTTTAAATATATTGATTTCCATAGATAGGTTAAGACCCCTCGTATGGTGCATTGGTATTGGGGACTATGTTAGGCCTTCGAAAGTTATGGAGGTCACGGGTTCGACCCCCGTTGACTCCATAAATTTTAATACACATTGACCCATATTGGCCAATAGGAGGTTGCCACATGGCAACCTCTCATTGGCTCTTCAATTCCACATGTCATAATATGATTGAACCAATCGTCTGCCACTTGTCATCATGTGATTGGACCACTTGTCATTGTACCTTTCTCGGTCGGTTTCCAATTAAGTGCCACATGTCACCCTTGCATTGGTGACACGTGTCACCCATTTATTTTCCCTTGTACTTTTACCTTTGACCTTTTTGCTAGGTTTGATTGGAAATTTGACGGCTCATAATGTTCTCATACAAACTTCGTTTGAAGAGAAATTTGTATCGTTGGAAAGCTATCACCAATCTCTACGCAATGATGGAATTTTCAGGATGATTTGAAGCATTTGAATTTTGAGCATTTTTGAACCATTCTGGACCTCTGTGGATGTTCCAAATCTTTCTAGACCTCTGTGAGCATTCCTAGATCCTCCTGGATTATTTGGTAACCCATAAATTCTAGGTGTGACGGGGCATTTTGGTATAAGATTGTCCTTAATATCTTAATCTAGGGAGGATTTCTTAATGGCTTCAGTTAAGTCTTTCATGATTTTATTAAGAGGATTTTTACTCAGTTTATTATAGCGATCACTCAAGTTCAAATTCTCACACATTTTCATAGTATAATCATCTTTGTCCATAACCATTGTTGATCCTCCTTTGTCTACTTTAAGAATGTCAATTTTACCATTATTCCTTAGTTTCCTTAAAGCAACATTCTCTCTCCTACTAATATCTCTCTTTGGAGGTTTAGATTGTCTTAATGTAAAAGAAACTTCCTACCTTATTTCTTTTGTAACACACTCTCCGGGGGATGTTTTAAGCCTACTTCAACACTACATATAATATCATCTATAGGAATCTTCCTAGGTGCAATATCAAAGCCTAATCACTTTGCCAATTCATGAAATGCATCATTGTCAAGATTATGGCTAGATAATTCTACTATGGTTTTGTTCTTCTTATTATTAATCCCGGTCATGGAAAATACATTATGTTTCATCACACTTCTCTCACGATCGAAACGTGAACCCATGCTAACAAAGTCAATCACTAACCCAACATTGGACTATTCACTTCTTAAATTCTCTTTACTATTGCTTGATCCCATATGCATGAGTGATCTATCATGTTGGCCTTCATCCCCACTAGAATCAGAACTTAGCAACCAATGTCTTGACTCCTACTCCAAAAATGCACATGCTACAACAAAATTCATTTAGTATTTGTTTAATGCCACATTCTATGCTATTACTGCAACTTGGCCCTTGATGCAAATTTATGTTTCCAAGTTCGCTATTATTTATGGTGCCTTCAAAAACCAACCTTGTTTAACTTATTATGATAAAGAGATGGTTCAAAGACCCCCAAATTGTTTTTCTTGATGCATATTTCTTGTTGCTTCATGTTATTATTTATATTAAACTCAAAACATGTGCATACATCATTCATGACTTGCACATGATACATATTAGTTACAGAGTCTCGCGTCCTCATTAACCTCTCAATTTTTTTACATTCAATTTTAGTAGTTGTAGCTTGAGTTTTCCCGACTTTGTAGAATGAGCCATTTTCAATCATGCCCCATATATCAACTTTGAAAACACAAGCTAATTTCATATGCAACAAAGACAGTCCCATGATAGCTTGTCTAATTCAACTCTAGTACGAGCAATCTCATTTTCAACTAGACACGATCTCCATTTTTTAAACAATGTGTTGTTCCTACCACTATGCAAGCTATGCTTAATCACTATGAAGTCAATGATGGCATCATTGTCCCTACAACGTTTTAGAAAAATAAGATGGGTGACCTTCTTAGTGAAATTCCATCTAACTCTTTCAAAACGATGAATATCGCCAAAGATTGTTGCTCTGGACAACTTAGTAATTTGATGTTTCATAGTGTGATAGATTAATATTATTTTTTTTCGGATTCATTGTGTTAGGGATATTCATGTCGACACTTTGGACCTGCAATACATAGTCCATATTCAGGACTAGAGAAGAAGAAAATTATAGATCAATTAAACCATACGAAATAGATGTAATAAAAATTTTCATAAGAAATAGATGCAATACATTTTAGGAAAAATGTTGCTCTATACGCTGGAAATGATTGATTTTTTAAGAATTTGCAATAAACATTCAAAATGATAAATGTTACCCCTAGATGGGGTGTTAGGGAAGAGATAGGTGATTCATGTAGCAGGTACACCTATGTGTTATGTGGATGTGAAAAGTATGATAGTAGAGTATATAAGAGGGATGAAGGAGGCTAAAGTGGAGACTATTCTCATCTTGTTGAGGTTGCCTCGCTCATTCTTTAACCATCTGCAACTTTGTCGAGGATGAGCTATGACTAGGTTCTTAATGATGACTAGGAGTTTTTCTATAAATTTACTAATGGTACAATATGAAGGAAGGATAGAAATTCATTTGTGGGTGTATGTATTCCTTTGGTCTAGTTCATTTTGTTAATTTATCCATTTGCAATTTGTGGGGTGGCTTTTAGGTTGAACAACAGAAACTTGACCTTGGAATCAATGATTTCAAGCATGACTGACAACCGATAGGGAGAGCAATGGGAGTCTATCCATGGCCCAAGCCAAGCTATTGCAAATCATGCCTCAAAACCTGTCACGAACAAAGCCCAAATTGCAGCAATTGCAACGACAGAGGCATGCCACACTAATTGATTAGCAGAAGTGAAGAGGGAGGTAGAGGAGAAAGAGAATATGGTCAAAGAATGTTGATGGAACACCTCCAATACAATGGTGGATGAGGAAATGTTTCAGTGGGTTCCAGAAATAGGTTTACTAGAAGCCAAGAGAGCAAATTTTTGAAAATGGTGAAGTTATATTGGCATATGAAAATCTTCATTATTGTGATAGTGCAAATCAAAGGCAACCAACAAAATCTAACCAATAACATTCCCAGTAAATAACAAAATCTAACCAATAACATTCTCACTAAATGGACCAAAAATATGAATCCTTAATATGTCATTTAAAATTTAAAATTTAAAAGTCAACCAAAAAAATATATATATAAATTCAACATAACACGCCTTCCTAAAATATTACTCATACTAAGTTGAATATACTTAAAGTTTATGTATCTTAAAAAACAAAAAAATGAATTTGAACTCTGCAACTGGGCGGGAATTTGAGGGGACTTGCGCCATCAATGGCAGATGCTCTGCTACTATGCGTGATTTGGATTTTCTGAGGGTGTACTAGTTCTATCCTTGGCAAAGTGTAGGCGTTTGATGAATCCACTAGTGAACTACAATATTAGTGGATTTCAGACTATAGGTTGGTTTTTAGGTGTTCAGGTTATGGGTTCTACTCTGCGTAGAGTCAACTAATCACTCTCATTTTCTACTCTGGCGTTCTCTCTTTGTTTTTTAGTGACTTGCGGAGTTATTACTTATCAGTACATAGTATCATTGGGATCCTAGGCTTACTTTACCAGATTTATTACCTGTTTGGGTTACTAAATTGTGTTTCTTTCAATTTAGTGCTTAACAAGTGTTGGTCGTATGATTCTCATTTTCAAATGGCGCTCCTTCTTTGTTTATTAGTGAATTGTGGATTTATTATTGTTCTGTTCGGAGTATCAATGGGACCCTGGGCCCAGTTACCAACATTGATTTCCCGTTTGGGTAACTGAACCGTGTTTAAATATTCAGTTCAGTGCTTCACAGGTGTTGGTCATATGAATCCCATAGTTGGTGTTGACTTAGCAAAGGACGTCATGGCACTAATGAGTGATGAGGACGAGGTTGAGTGGTGACAAGGGAGTCTTTTCACCAAGTTCGATTTACTGGGAGTTTTACCTTGCTCATTAACCCACACTTCACCTGAACTGACTTCTGCTCCAGGCTTTATCGCACCTAAACTGACCACTACTCCAGGATTTATTTTCACCCAAGCGTCGGTACTTTCTCCTAATCCTTTCTCTATTTCCCTTGTAGCAAAGAGCTCTACACTTCCAGCGGGAGGGCCGACGACTGTTCATGCTCCATAGTTGGGCGATAAGGGTGTTTATTCATCGGATAGACTGCGGAATTCCCACAAACCTTCAAACCCGACTGGTGTTCGGAGGAAGGCGTGGAAGGCTAATAGGAAGGTTAGGAGAATGGTGTTGGGTTCAGACGTGGGCCTTGAAGAGACCTGCAAATTGGCCCTATGTGGCTTGGTAGGTATATTTTCATATTCCTATCTAAGTAGTGGGCCTATTTCATTCTGGATTGAAAAAAATTGGGTTCCCTTACTCAGTTATTCGCCCAATGTACTCTTCCTTACGAAGGGTTGGATGGGTTTTATCTTTAGAACTCTGGAAGATGCGTCTTTCTTGTTGAACACGTTTTGAGTTCATGGGGGTAGTAGCCTAATGCTGAAACAGTGGCAGGTGGCCTTTGACCCGATGATCGAACATTTTTAGTTCCATCATCTGTGGGTTCTATTTCCGGGTTTACCTATTCACTTGTGCAACAAAGGAGCTCTGCGGGCGATTGGAGAAGCTTTGTGGAAGTTTATTACTCTGGATTTTCAGACTTTGGAAAATTCCTCTAGAAAATTGGGTAGAATTTTAGTGGAAATGGATATTCATGGAGGGCTACTGGAGGTTTTAGATATAGAATGGCGAGGATTCCATATATCACAGCGGTTGGACTATCTTGGAATACCCTTCCGTTGCAATTGGGGTCCTTGCACAAGCCATCTTCACCAAGACTGCACTGGTAAGGTGACGGAAGAAACGTCAAAGGATACTCTTTTACAAAAAGATCCTCCCAACTACATTAATGAAGTGGACTCTTTCAGAAACAAGCCACTTCACTATGGTCCCGAGCTAGGAAGCCAGGTGGATCCTACGACATCTCTTACAGGTAAGTTAAAAAAAGTTGTCCTACATTATACTCATCTTTATCGCTCTGGGAAAAGGACGCATTGGATAATTCTCCCTGGCTACATTTAACTACCACCTTAGTTAAGGGACATACTGAGGGAGACACTGATACTAATGATCCTGCTATGGTGGATTCGGCGAGACCACAAGACTTGGTTTCTTCCCCAGCCCTTGATTCCAGGGTACTACTGTCACGTTCTCCTGGATTACCTGTTATTCCTCCTAAATAGTCTCCTTAAATGTCCTTACTTGAGCTCTGTAGCTCTTGGGATCCGAAAACAAAGCATATCCTCTCTCCATCGACGATGTTAGATTTTGTGATGGAGCTTGGGTTTAGAGAATCTGAGGAGGATGAGTCCTCCCTCAGTGTGATACTTGACTCTCTGATTCCCTTCATTCGGGACAATAACACTTCTATTAAATTGCATATTTATTTGGGTAAGGCTATCCATGTTCCTTCTTCAGACTCGGAGGCAAATACTTCTCGGGCTCATTTCGAAGGGAAGGGGAAAGAATTTTCCTGGTCAAGAGGCCTTGGCATAGAACACTTTCCTATAAAGACTCAAAGCACCCAGAAAAATTGGCGTTATTATCTTCCCAGACCGATGACTTTGTCCCTTCCTCCACTGATAGTGGGGCTCTTAGAGCGATGAAATCCCTGGTGAGGGCTAAGTGATGTTATTACTATCCTTAAATTTAAGAGGGATTGGAGGTACCCTCAAAGATGCCTCTGTTCAGGGACTCTTGGATCATTCTCAACCTAGAATTTTTTTTCTTTAGGAAACCTTGGTTAATACGCAGAAAGCAAGAGATTTCATGCACCTTTTGCACCCCTCCTGGGTTTCAAGTGTTGTAAATTCTGTGGGTACCTCGGGGGGATTGTTAGTCTCTTGGGATCCTAATTTATATGAGTTGGTTCCTTATCTTACTATTGGTGGTATTCTGTTAACAGGCATGTGTAACATAAACAAGCGAGAGATAGCTTTTCTTAATATATATGTCCCGTGCATGGATCACAAACTCTTCTGGAGGTCAGTGGAAGACAATGGTATATTGTCTATTAATAACTTGATCATTGCTGGAGACCTAAATATTATATTTTATTCGGATGAGGTCTGGGGAGGATCCACCTTGCCTGGTTCGACAGATGATTATTACAGAGATCTATTTTTATCCAAAAAATTGATAGACATCAAACTAGCTAAATTGGTGCCTACCTGGAGGAATGGGCGTTCTAGTCATGAGGCGTTTGCCAGGAGATTAGACAGATGTCTTGTTTCTGAAGGTTTATTATTTGTTGTTGGCCTTTATAGGTCTTGGTTTGAGTTTCCATATATCTCTAATCATGCTCCTATATTATTACAGTTGGAGATTACTCCCTATTACAAGACATATCCCTTCAAATTAAACGCCCATTGGCTAAATGATCAAGATTATGTGGATTTAGTCCATAAGATTTGGAAAGACCCCATTTTCCTTTTCGAAGGTGGCAGACAAATAGATTAGTATGGAAATTAAAAGTTCTAAAGTCACAAACAAAACTTTGGTATAAAGAAAGTATTGCCAGAAACAAAGCAAAGTTGATGACCTTAGAATTAGATATTAAGGATTTGATTATGCAATTGGTTGGTGATCCTACAAATCTTGAAGCGGAAAAACTTTTCCAGCAGATGGAGCTAGAAAGGAATAATATTTTAAGAGGGGTTGAAGAATAGTGGAGACTCTGTAGCAGGGCTATATGGATGAAAAATGGGGACAATAATACAAAGTTTTTCCACAATTATGCAAGCCACAGTAGGATCTAAAAACATGTCTGGGAGATCACCGATGGGAATGGAGATAAAATTTCCGAACAGGGAGCCTTAAAGGAGGAAGCGGTTCATTATTTCAAAAATTTCTACAAGGCCCCGATCATCCTGAATACTACTCAACAAATCAAGATAATTGAGTTTTCCCCCCAGATGTTAAATGCTGATGAATCATGTACTTTGTTCAACCTAGTGAGATTGGAGGAGTTAAAGGCATATTTGACTTTAAAAAGGATAAGAGTCCAGGGTTAGACGACTAGATGGCTGGATTTTTTACTTTCTTTTTTGATTTAGTAGGGGAGGATCTCCTCGAGATGGTGGAGGAATCGAGAAGGCTAGGCTCTATTGTGGGAAGTCTAAATTCGACATTCCTGACCCTGATTCCGAAGGCTAATAAACCTGCTACTTTTGATGATTTTCGCCCAATTTCATTGTGCAATCTATGTTACAAAGTGATATAAAAAATCATTGCTAATCGGATTAAACCGATTCTTTCTAGATCACTCTCTGATGAACAATTAGGTTTTTTACAAGGAAGGTAGATTCAAGATGTTATTGGCACAACTCATGAGAGTCTACACAACATAAATAAGAAAAAATTAAAATCACTTGTATCAAAACTAGACTCAAGGAAGGCATATGACTGTATTGATTGGGATCATTTAAGATTGACCCTATTAAAAGTGGGTTTTGGGATCCATATGACGATTTGGATCATGAGTTGTGTTACTTCTTCTTCATTTGTAGTATTATTCAATGGTGAGGCCATAGATTTCTTTAGAAGCGGTAGGGGATTATGACAACGTTTTCCTTTATCACCATTGCTTTTTATCCTGGTTATAGAAGGTCTGGGTCTATTATTGAAACCTAGCATTGGTGATGGCACTCTAACAGGTATAAAAGTTTCTAGATTGATTAAAATTCTTCATCTACTATTCATGGATGATGTACTAATTATGACAAAGGCAAATTTACAAGAATGGGGGGAAATCGACAAAATTATCAGTTTATTCTGTAAAGCTTCTGGACTAATGGTAAATCAATCAAAGACTATTGTTCATTATGAAGGCCTTACAAATGTTGAACTGGCTCCTTTCAAGACCTTTCTTCCATATACTTTCAATGATCTCTCTATCGGATTCAGATACTTGGGATACTTTCTAAAGACTGGGGCACATAGGGAAAACGATTGGGATTGGTTAATGGCCAAATTAACCAAGAAGATCGGATTATGGTGCAACAGATGACTTTCTTTGGGGGGTAGATACATTTTAGTTAAAACAGTGCTGGAATGTTAGCCTGTTTATTGGATGTCTATGGAAACTATCCCATGCTCTGTATTAAACAAGATCAAAAAAATGATGTTTCACTTTCTATGGAACGATCACAAAGATACTCAACAATATCATCTCTGTAGGTGGGATACTCTCTCTAGACCAAAGAAAAATGGTGGTTGGGGGTTCTGAAACCTTGTCCATTTCAATACGGCCTTGATAGTTAATACTCTATGGAGAGCCTTGACACAAGACAAAATATGGCATAAGGTATTAATGGATAAATATTTTCCAAACATAATTGTTATCAATTGGTTCAGGTTGGCTTCACACAAGCATTGTTATCTGTCTAGAATTTGGGCTAGTCTTACACGATCTGTACATGTTATCACCCATTGGCTCAATTGGTGTCCAGGATTGAGACATCTCATTTCCATTGGAAGAGATCGGATCTTAGGCATAGGCGATAGATCCTTCTTCCCAGAAGAGATTATTACTCATTTAAATCAGAAAAGGATCATTGTTCTGGCACATGACACTTTTGCTCAGGATCCCATTACTTTGTCAGAGATTTGGATAAGCAGCGAGGATTTGGGATTATCTGGAAATATTGTTGTCCTTTGGGAAAGCTATTGTAAAGAGCTTCTAGGCACATGTGTATCGCTCCTTGATACCAATGACACATTTCTTTGGACCATAGGCGATTCTTCTGGAAACACCACAGTTAAAAACATATATTTTGCACTTATATCTACTCAGAAATTTCAGATTTGGCGTGGATGGAAGGTTAATTTATGGAAATGGAATATCCAACTGAAGATAAAATTGTTTATTTGGATGGCAGTGGAAAATAGGATCTTATCCTGGGACGTCCTATAAAAAAGAGGACGGGAGGGACCTGGTATTTTCTTTCTATGTAAACTCAGTTCTGAAGATAACAACCACCTTTTCCTCCATTGCACTTTCACTAAGATTGTTTGGGCTAGAATTACACAGTTTCCACAAATCAAAAAATCATGGGATGACACTTCACTTAATGATTGTTTAGACTCATGGACAAAGGACAAGTTTGTTTCAAAAACGCTGGATGCTCTTACCTGTTGGTTCATATGGCTTGAGAGAAATAAAATAATTTTTGATCAGAAAGCTCCTTCGGTCTGGGCAGTAGTATATAAGACACTTGGATCGCTCAACAGGCTTCCTCAAACACAAAATTTGATGTCCATAAGATTGGGCCCGATATGACAAAATGATGGTTTTACTATTGCTTGTTTTGATGGGGCATCTTTAACAGGTGGCTTGATTTGTGGAGTTGGGGGCGTCATCAAATTTCAAGAGACGACTGTATACAGATGGTACATCAACTGTGGGGAAGGTACAAACACAAAAGCCGAGCTTATGGGAGCATGGGCCACTCTTACACTAGCCAAACATTTGAATATTCAAAAGTTACAGATAATGGAGGACTCAAAGGTTGTTATTGATTGGTTAAATCACAAAGGGAAATTACATGCTATTGACATCGAAGGATGGAAGCGCAGAACAATGGAATTGACTGCTTTATTTCAAGGAATCTACTTTCATCATATATTCATAGAATTCAATAAGGAGGCAGATTGATTATCAAAACAAGCTCTCTTGGAGCCGAAAGATAGATTATCATATTTCTCATGGGAAAGAGGGACGACAGGTCCTCAAAATCATTTAAAACTTTTTTAATTATTCCTTTGTTTGAGTCTGTTTCAGGATGTTGGTACATGGATCCAAAACAAAATTGATATTTTGAAGAGATGAACTTCTTTAAATGTTAGTGTTATCTACTGCTCAGTAGTTTTGTATAAGGTCTTTTTTAAACAGTCATTTATAACGAAATAGTGTCTAGTTGGATTAGCAGAGATCAGTGTTGATCAAAGATCCTTGAAAATGTAAAAAAAATTATACATTATCAAAACAAGCTCTCTTGGAGCTGAAAGATAGATTATCATATTTCTCATGGGAAAGAGGGACGACGAGTCCTCAAAATCATTTAAAACTTTTTTAACTCTTCATTTGTTTGAGTCTGTTTCAGGATGTTGGTACATGGATCCAAAAAAAATTTGATATTTTGAAGAGATGAACTTCTTTAAATGTTAGTGTTATCTAATGTTCATTAATTTTGTATAAGGTCTTTTTTAAACAGTCATATATAACAAAATAGTGTCTAGCTAGATTAGCAGAGATCAGTTTTGATCAAAAATCCTTGAAAATGTAAAAAAAATTATACACTAATATAATTTTGAGCAAATTTTCTATTGAAAAAATATATCTTATAAATTACTCATACTAAATATACTTAAACTTAATATAATTTTGAGCAAATTTTCTATTGAAAAAATATATCTTATAAATTACTCATACTAAATATACTTAAAATTGATGATGTATCTTAAACTTAAAATTCTTCTGAAACATAAATATCTTTATCTTTCTATAGTTTCTTTAGAAAATCACCATCAAACACGCAACCTTTTGATTTGGATGGAGTCACACATGCTACCATTGCACTACAGATCGCTTTGGTATGAAATTATGTTATTTTAAAGGATCATTATTCCACACTATTGATTTTTAATTCCATCAAGTCTTGAACGAAAATATTGAGGATGAATAAAAATGCGGTGAGCGTGGATCGAACACGCGACCTTCAGATCTTCAGTCTGACGCTCTCCCAACTGAGCTATCCCCGCGTATAAACTAAATCTGTTTAGACATAATTTGCACTAATCCAACACTCTTGTGAATTGTCATGGATTTGATGGGAGGCACTTGGAATACACATGGCACTGACGATTTATTTTAGATGACGTGGTATTTTATCCAGAAGAAGCAGCCAGGAGGAAAGGGATTTGTGAATAGTTTAAACTCATATTTAATTTTAATTTTAGCTTTTATGTGTTTAGATAGTTTGAATGACCAAATTAGGGTTAAATAAGAATAAATTTCATCAGTATTCACACAGTGAAATAGATTGTTGCACAATTTTTAAGATTTTATGAGATAAAATAATTTGTGGTATTTGTAATATTATTTTACAATTTTTAAAATTTTATGAGATAAAAAAATTGTAGTCTTGTAATATTTAATATTAAGAAGATAAAGGATGAAATAAACTTTTTATTAGAATATCTATCTTTGTAATATTAAAAAGGTAGAGGATAACATAAACTTTCTATTAGAATCTTATATATATATTTATTAAATTTTAATTCAAAATATTTGTAATAATATTAACTTTTTAAAAATATGTTAATTTTTGGAGATTTAGAAAAATTGTTTTCAAAAATATGTAAATTATCAAAATTATGGAGATTTAGAAACATTGTTTTTTAATTTTTTCAATTATAAAAATAAAATTTTAAAACAAACTAATTAATTTTTTATCATTTTTTTAAAGTAAAATAAACAAAAATCTATCTCAATAAACGATAACAATTATCATCATTATTTACAATATATATATATATTATTGTTATTATTATTTTAAATTAAAAAATAAAATAAAATATATATTATTTACATAAAAACAATATCATTAATGATATTAAGAAAACATAATTACACAAGGACAAGAAACACATGATTGTCGTGTGTACACTCTAATATTCATTATATTTATATATAAGAATACATACCAACAATGCGATATGTACAATATTAGAATAAGTATAATGTTGGGATACTTGGGCCTCTAAAAATAGCAGCGTATATCCATTTTAAAAGTCTAGTTAAGTAGGAAGTGTTCTCCTTCTCCATCAAGTTATAGTGTAACAAATCAAGTTATAGTGTAACAAATCCATTCTATTGAATGATTG
>SNQJ01S0072488.1:2881-37976 GCA_010110895.2 Picea sitchensis
ATTAATTATAATTATTAATTAAATGTATTAATAATTTATACATATAATTATTAATTAAGTTTATACATATAAATATTAAATATATGTATATGTAATCTAAATAAATAAATATATACACACAAATGTGTGTGTGTGTGTGTGTGGAAAATATAAATAAATATATGGGAAGGTTCAAATTTTTATAAGTAAATAAATGAGATTATATTAAATTAATCGTAAGGTTATAACTTAACGATATTTCTCTTCAAGTGGTGATGATCACCATAGGAGATTTATGCACTGAAATCTATAGGGTGAGTCAAAAATTGAAACCCTTGTCATGATGACCTCATATGAAGGCTTGTGCCTTCTCACAGATTTGAGGGATGAGTGAGCATGCATCAATATCAACAATGAGTTGAGTTGACCATGATGGGAGCCAACAATTTGGCAGCAACTAAATATGAGTTGGCTTTTGTAGTAGAGAATCCTTGATTGATGTTATAGCAAGATTTGCCTCACCCTAGGCAAACTTGCATAGAGGGACGTTTTCCATTTCCCTATGCAGACTTGAAGTCCCTTTTTGCAAATTCTAGAGATAAAAACAAGATTTTTCCACATATATGCACCCTGCCTATATTACATCATATCTATACACAAGTTGTAGCACTACCACTCCCATACATCAAGATTTGGGCCCAAAATAAAAATATGTTGTCGGGTTTCCATGTCACATCACAAGATCTATGATCCTTGGCCTTCCATATACTGGAAACGTTCTGACTTGACCCTTCAGTTACACTTGAAGGCTACAAATGGGATAAATCCAAGCTATGGAAAAGAGGATAAGAATTCAACTTTGAGAGAAAAGTTACTCTAGAGAAATTATTCACTTCACATTGAGTCTGCGTCCCTTTGTCCTTTCATTATGAACACATTGTTCAGCCCCCAAGATCTTCCCTTATTGATTGAGAACCTCATTGTCTCTCTTATATGAGCTTGCATTTGGTGGAGGATTGAAGTGGTGGAGGCCCAGCTGGAAGGAACTTAGTTTCTTAGTTCTGAGTCATGCTGACACGGAAGTTTGTAACTCATTCACTTATGTTAATTACATCTTAATAGAAATACTCTTTTCTCATCCAATAAATATCTTGTGAATATTTGAATTGTTATTCCATGGGTGAATTTGTTATAAATATTGATGGATTATGCTATTAAATTTGATTACATTATCTATTATCACCATATGCTTGCATTTATTGGTTGTTGAGGACTAGTTGCAGGTATATTTCTTTGGTTCAAGTGCTCAACGATGGACTTCATTGAACGTCTGGACGAGGTAGGAATTTTATCTTGTCTTGCTAGCATATTTGTTTATATAGCATACTTGATATTAGAGTTGATTTCTACAATCATTTCTGTCTGTTGTGGTTTACCCATACCCACAGAGAGATTTTCCTCATAATAGAATTGACAACCATACTGGGGATTCGATCTTGTTTTTTGGGGTTTGGAGTTTTTTTCTCCTAAGATTTCTCTCGTTTATATTTAATTTATTTTCGTATGATTGCTTGACAATTTTTTTTCACTTTTAGTCCAATTTTCTTATCCTTCTCCTTAGTCTGGCTATGTTTTGACACATATATGCATGCTTTTGCTTGAAAATCATATACATACGTGTTTTGTCCTTCTGGTGTACATACATGTTTTTTCCTTGAACATTTACATACATCACACTTTGTTTCTTGGTTGTTGGGTTTGATGGTTGTTGGGTAGGTTTTGATGATTGTTGAGTCTTATTAGGCCTCTTTGGTGACTGCTAAGTGTCTGTGGAATGACATGAAACCTGTCATTGGTTGAATTTTTGGGCAGTGTTGATCCAAGTGGATATTGGTGGCCACTCACCTATTCCAACTGGATCCTCGTGTCCATTTTTTATTCAACATGTCTTTCTATACTACTTTATAATTGTGAATTCTACACTTATGGGGTTGTTTGAAGCCTCACACATTCTCCAGTGGGGTATGGGTGGCCTCTCGCCTAATCCAACTGGCTTATTTTGTATGTTTTGATGTCAGCACATCTTGTTGTACTTTCCTGGCTGTTTTGGGGCCCTAAGCATTGTTTTCTTGGATATCCATAGTCAGACTATAAAAGAAGTCAGATTTTGATGTAGGAATATTTATGTATCTGAAATACCTTTCCAATGGGCTATCACACACCTCAAACAGAGGTTGTATGCAAACGTTACGACCCTAGGAAGTTGAGGTACCAAATTACACCAACTTATCCATATGGCCCACATGAATTTTGGCGTTTCACCTTCTAGGATTAGGTTTTTGGATGTATAGGGTTTTTGAATTCATGAGTAATATGAAAAGGGCCTATGGAGCCTCATTGTAATCCATTCTTCTCAGACGGATGCACGTAGCAACCACATCTCTTGTCATAGATAACTACCACCATTTGAGCAAGTTTCAGTTCTACAATTTTACAGTTTCATCTTATTTCATTATTTAATAGAAGATAGTGTTCACTGGATATTTTTGTTATTATTCATATATCTATGTTTATGGTATTTAGTCTATTAATCATTTTTTTCTTCTCCTAAATTTGGATCAGTGGTATCAGAGCGATCTGCTCTTCATTTATTTTTCTCCATGCATGTTCCTGACAAGGTCTGGGTACAAGAAGTTGGGACTTGAACCAATCGATCCGTTACCATATCGGTCATGTTGAGCTTGAAAAAAACCCATGGGAGACAAAAAGAGAGATGATGGAGTAGGAGATCCTATTAAAATGTTTCTCGAGGAAGTCCTCATGCGAAAAAGGAACGAAATGATGGACAACTTTGTGTAGATCCTTCGACGGTTTCCCACAGGAGAAGAATCTTCATCAGGTGGCCATGCAACCCCCTTCAAGGTACATGTACATTTTGATATTCCATTATTTGAAGCATGGATAGATGTGGATATCGTATATACATGGTTGAATCTTCTCGAAGGATATTTTTCGGTCCATAATTTTTCTGATCGGGAAAAGATCACTTTTTTCACTCCTCAAGGTCATTCTCCATGTTAAATACTGGTGGGATACTTACTCTGATCAAAGGCCCATGGAGGAATCTATAACTGTTTTGGTGGCCCCTACATGGGATTCCTTCCGAGATTCCATTAAAGAACAATACTACCTTGTTGGAAGCTATGAGGAATAGTACACCAGATGGACCACCCTACATCAAGAAAGGGAACAAAGAGTACCAGACTTCAACAATATTCTCCATACCCTATGCACCAAATTGGGTATCAAATATTCTAAGTGTCATCTGGTGCTCAAGTACCGTTGATGTTTGCATAGATAGATTCAAACAAAAATGGAATTCCTAGATATTACCTCATTGGGAACAACTTATAGATATGCTATCAATATCGAGCATAAATTTAAGAAGAAACAATGAGAGTTTGGATGTACAAACCCCTCACAGTCGAAGTAGGGAAAAGGAAACCCCAATCCACACAAAAATCCACCAAGTTGAGATGGCTACCCTAAAAACAATCCATCAAAACCGCAACACAAGAAGAGAAATGAGAAGACGAAGAAGGACATGGAAAAATGGTGTGAGTACCATAAAAGTCCTTAGAAAAACACCGACAAATGTCAGTCCAATAAGTCCCTCATGGTTGAGGTAAAGGATTCTGAGACAGAGGCTGATTATGATTCCAAGTCAAATCCTGAAGGAGGGAAGCAGATTATTGATGTTGAACCTAGTGCCATGGTCACTACCACCAAAGTTTAGCCAAGTGAAAAGGAAGAACCATAGAAAGGGGAACGCCTCTTTCACTCACATATGTGGGTCAAGGGAGATCTCATTCATTTCATTGTCTATAGTGATAGTCATAAAAACTTGATTTCAGTAGAGGTCTTCAAGCTGCTAAACATTCGAACCACACTGGAATCGAAGCCCTACACCATCGGCTGGATTAGTCAAGGAAGAGATATTTGAGTCAGCCAACAATGTCTTCTACCCTATGACATCAAGCCTTTCAAATATGAGTTATTGTGACACAGAACCCCGAACCCTCAGACCGAGGTTCGCTCAGGATCATTCTAAATCTGTCCTCCTGAGTCTGATAGACTCTTCAGTTCCTCCACAGGGAATCCCACACACACTTGACGGTGTATCCACAGGTCCTTTTGAGTATGCCCCTTGTGATCAACCACAAAGCACCACTCAAGTATTCTGATCTCAGTAAGATCGTGCCCTTCACCCTCAGGACTTTGGGTTTCATGATTCCATGATCCCTGTTGTCGAGAGTTCCTGTCTCTACAACCTCCGAAAGCCGAAATGCCAAATTCTGATACATTCAGCAAAGGTTGGTTTCCCGATGGAATTTTCACTTCATCGGGGTTTCAGACTTCGAAACTTCATGAATCCGGATGCAAGGCGCCTAGCCCTTCGACCTTCAAACCCCGAAATGGTCAACAAGGTCTGACCCCGCCGATTTGACGAAGACATGCCACCTGTCCACTCAAATGCTTTCTATCTCTGACGAAGAATCTCGCCACCTGTCAATCTTCCCAAATTTTGGGACTTGAACAAGCCTTCGACTACCATCTCCATAACACTTCGAAATCCCAAATTTCGAACTCCTTCACTTAACAATCTTTTTCACGATTCGGGAGTTAGAGTGACCAAGAATTTTGGCTTACACTCCAGACTTACGAACTCCGAATCCTCAAAATGATCTAACGGCTCTGGTATCATGATCAATGGGCCATGTTGAGTCTCACCTCCTGAAGGGTGGATTCATCCAATTCTTAACCTCCTCACAGCTTCACTGAATCCCACGGTCCTCGCAACTTTGGGGGTTCTCCATAGAGAATTTCAACTGCTCGTTCCTTCCTTGAAGACTTCTGCGAAATGAACGAATGTTCCTCATCTGAACTTGGATTCTACAAAGCGACTTCACTCTGTCTCCCTCTTAACACTTCAAAGGTACTAACTCTCCTGAGATTTCTCTTACAAACTTAAGCCTCAAAAAGGACTCTTGCGCGCACTCCTTGCGACACTCTTTCAAATACTTCCAAGTATTTGATTCTTTGACTCTGTGCACCCTCTGCAACAACAATCCCTCACCTTTCAACATTAGTTGATAAGTCCTAAGGCATCAAATAGCTTGTGAACACCTTGCATGGCTTCTGTGCTCCACCTTCACTTCTACTGGAATGAGAACAATGCTATATCTCCTGATCTTTCTGAGATAAACTCAAAAGCTTGGTCAAGCACGCCTTGTGGATGTTTCATTGCACTCCTTGCAGGAACTTCTCTCACTCATGAAGAGAAACAATTGAAACTCATTCTCTCTCTCTCTCTCAGACTTCAAACATCAAATATGAAGTCATACATACACACAGTATTAAAACAAATGCATAATAGAGAGAATAAACAACCATAAGCATACCATTCACCATGTATAAACAAAAAACATCATAACACCATGAAATATGATTCAAATATTTATATATTAATTCAAAGCTCCCGTACATGGATTCTTCCTTTCAACCCTCTACTATAGCTCTCCTCTTTTGTGCTATGCTAATGATACAACCAACTCTATGATACAAAGGCGAGGGTGTTTATATCCGTTTTCCGTCCTGCTCTTCTAAACTATCTAATCTAACATTCATATCTACCTACTCTTACATTTAATAGACTTAAATGCCGTAATGGTCTATAGATGAGATCAATCACTCAATATTTGTTTACAACCTCCAATATATAAATGCAAAGTACGTCATCTTCCTAGCTATTGCATTAATGCCTTTTAAGTTCAAAATTCAAAATGGTTCTTATGAAAACGTGCTCTTTTTCTTCCTCCATGCATCCAGCTATTTATTTGGCTTAGTTGCGTGCTTTTGAATTTGCACGATGCTCCTTCATCATACTCCCTCGCTTGAAAAATTCGGTGAAATCCTATTCATGAGCTCTTGCACGGTCTGTCCATGCTTCTGAATTTCTGCTTCATCTTCCCAATTGGCATCTTCAACTAGATGTCCCTTCCATTTGACCAAGTATTCAAAATACTCCTTCCTCCTGGTATTTTTGCTAATCCTGTTGTCAATTATACTTTCCATCTGTGGATTTTCAGCTATAGGCATTTGTTTTGTCCATTGAACTTCTTTATGTTCATATTCTTCTCCTGCTTCTTCTATTCTGTAAGGGTACAAATCCGCAACATTGAATATTGGTGAAATTTTGATCCCATCGGGTAATTCAATCTCATATGTGTTTGCCCCTAATTTATTTACGACCTTGCATGGTCCAGTCTTTTTCATCTTGAGTTTTGTATATGTCCCTCTTGGGAACCTCTCCTTCCTCATATGTGCAAGAATTAGATCACCAACTTCAAATTGAAGTTCCCGCCTGTGTTGATATTCTCTATGCTTGTATTCTTGGCTCGAACTCTGCAATTGCTCCTTGACTCGACTGTGAAGCTCCTTCATTGCTTCTACAAAATTCTCTACACTAGAACTCCTGAATTCATTTTATTTTGAATATTTCAATTCAGAAACTCCCCTTGGCTACATTCCATATACAATTTGGAATGGACTTTGACCTATTCTTCTATTGAGTGAATCATTGTAAGCAAATTCTTCTTGTGGCAGAATGCGATCCCATTGACTGTGGTGTTCAGTCACTAGGCTCCTCAACAAATCTCCTAAGCTTTTGTTCACAACTTATGTCTTCCCATCCGTCTGAGGATGATACACTGAGCTAAACGAAAAACTTGTCCTCATCTTCTTCCATAAAGTCCTCCTGAAATGTCCCATGAACTTGGTATCTTGATCAGAAACAATACTCCTTGGCAAGCCGTGAAGTTTGACGAGTTCCTTGAAAAACAAGTTTGCAATATGAGTTGCGTCACTAGTTTTCTAGCATGGTATGAAATGTTCCATATTGGAAAATCTATCTACCACCACAAAGATTGAATCACATCCTCTTTGTGTCCTTGGCAGCCCCAATATAAAATCCATGCTCATTGTGTCCCACGGCCTTGCAGGTATGGGTAATGGCTTGTATAACCTTGTGTTCTGCCTTTTCCCTTTTGTGTGCTGAAAAATCCTACATCTGTCCACAAATTTCTTAACATATTTCCTCATCCCTTGCCAAAAATATGATCCATTCAACTTTGAGAACATATTGTCATGACTGAAGCGTCCAACCAATCCTCCACTTTGTTTTTCTTTCAACAAATTCTCCCTCATGGATCATTTTGGAATACATAGTTGATTGCCCTTAAATAATAATCCATCCTGGATCATATATTTAGTCCATTGGTTTTTGTCCCTGAGAACTGGATTCTCAAACGCCTCATATGTTTCATTAAAATATGGAGCATCCCTGTACATCTCTTTGAGGTTATCAAAACCCAAAGTTTTCACTCTGAATTCCTGCATAAGCAAACATTTCCTACTCAAAGCATCAACAACTTTGTTAGCATTTCCAGAAATATGCTTAGTGAAAAAAGTAAAATTCTACCTGAATTCAACCCATTTAGCATTCTTTTGGTTCAACTTCTCCTGTTGAGTCACGAATTGTAAAGCATGATTATCACTGTACAAAACAAACTCTTTAGGAACCAAATAGTGTCTCCATTTCTTCAGCGCTTGTATGACTGCATAGAATTCTTTGTCATATGTTGAGTACTTGATTTTCGCTTCATTCATTTTTTCACTGAAGTATGAGATTGGCCTGTCATCTTGGCTCAATACCGTTCCTATTGCAAATCCACTTGCGTCACACTTGACTTGGAATGTCTTGCTGAAATCTGCAAAAACCAGAATTGTTTGCTCCGTGATCTTCTTCTTCAGCAGATTGAAACTCTTCTCTGCTTCCTCTGTCCAGTGAAAATATTTATGTCTTTTCTTCACCGTATCCATCATTGGTGTGCTAATTCCACTAAAAGTTCATATGAATTTACTATAGAAACTTTCCAAACCATGGAAGCTTTGAACTTCAAACACACTCTTCGGCGATGGCCAATTCTTAATCGTATTTACCTTTTTCGGGTCCATCTTCAACTCATTTGCAGAGATAAAAAAACCCAAATAAATGAGTTTTGTCCTCATAAATGATGATTTCTTCACATTGATCAACAATTTCTCTTGCTGTAATCTCTTCATCATTGCAGCTAAATGCTTTAAGTTCTCTTCTTTTATCTTGCTGAAAATTAATATATCGTCAAGATATACAATGACGAATTTCCCAATGAAATCCTTTAGGACTTCGTTCATCAGCCTCATGAAAGTATTGGGTGCATTCGTTAAGCCAAACGACATAACACACAATTCATATAGTCCCTCATTCATCTTGAATTTTGTCTTCCATTCATCACCTTCTCTCATGCGAATCTGATGATATCCGCTATTCAAATCAATCTTTGAAAAAAATATTGCTCCACTCAAGCAATCCATCAAATCGTCCATCCTCGGTAATGAAAAACTATATCTGATGGTAATCTTATTGATTTCCCTTGAGTTGGTACACATTCTCTAGCCTCCGTCTTTCTTCGGGTTGAGCACTGTTGGAACAAAACATGGACTCAAGCTTTCTCTAATCAATCCTTTGTCCATTAAGTCCTGGACTTGTCTCTTAACTTCTTCATTCTCCTACAACGTCAATCTATACATTGCTTTTTTGGTAAATTGGCTCCAGGTATAAGATCAATGTGATGGTTTATACTCCTGATTGGTGGAAACGAACAAGGTAGTTCATCCACTACTATATCAACGAACTCTTCCAGCAACTTCTGGATTTCCTCTGGTAAATCATCCACTCTTGTACTGGTCAAAACAATTCTAGGCTTCCTGACCACAACAAATTGTGTGTCTTCCTTCTTCTTAACCTCATTAAGAAATGCCTTCCCACTCATGAGAAGTATAGTGTTTCTCACCCATGGTTTCACTTCTTTGTCCTTAATCGGCAACAACATGTGCGTTCTCCCATTTTTCTCTAGGGTGTACGTGTTCTTTCTCCCATCATGAACCACATTCCTATCATATTGCCACGGTCTACCCAACAATAGATGAAAAACATACATGGGAATTAAATCACATAATATTTCATCCTTATAACTTGAAGGGTAGATTCATCCAACACTTAACCTCCTCGCAGCTTCACTGAATCCCACAGTCCTCACAACTTCACAAGTTGTCTAGAGATAATTTCAACTGCTCGTTCCTTCCTTGATGACTTCTTCAAAATGAACCAATTTTCCTTGTCTGAACTTGGCTTCTACAAAGAAACTTCACTCCATCTCCCTCTTAACACTTCAAAGGTACTAACTCTCCTTAGCTTTCTCTTGCAAACTTAAGCCTAAAAAAGGACTCTTGCATGCACTGCTTGCAACACTCTTTCAAATACTTCCAATTATTTGATTCTTCGACTCTGTGCAACCTCTGCAAAAGTAGTCTCTCACCTTTCAACCTTAGTTGATAAGTCCTAAGGCCTCAAATAGCCTGTGCACACCTTGCACAGATTCTGTGCTCCACCTGCACTTCTACTAGAATGAGAACAACGATATCTCTCCTGAGCTTTCTGAGATAAACTGAGAACCCTGGTCATGCATGCCTTGCGGACGTTTCACTGAACTCCTTGCAAGAACTTCTCTTACTCAGGAAAAGAAACAATTGAAACTCATTCTCTCTCTCTCAGACTTCAAACATTAAATATGAAGTCATACATACACACAATATTAAAACAAATGCATAACAGAGAGAATAAACAACCATAAGCATACCATTCACCATGTATAAACAGAAAACATCATAACACCATGAAATCTGATTCAAAGCCTCATATATTTATTCAAAGCTCTTGTACATGGATTCTTCCTTTCAACCCTCTTCTACCGCTTTCCTCTTCTGTGCTATGCTAATGATACAACCAACTCTATGATACAAAGGTGAGGGTGTCTATATCCATTTTTCCTCCTGCTCTTGTAAACTGTCTAATCTAACATTAATATCTACCTACTCTTACATTTAACAGACATAAATGCCTTAATAGTCTACATATGAGAGAAATCACTCAAGATATGTTTACAACCTCCAAGATATAAATACAAAGTATGCCATCTTCCTAACTATTACATTAATGCCTTTTAAGTTCAAAATTCAAAATGGTTCTTATGAAAACGTGCTCTTTTTCTTCCTCCGCACGTCTAGCTATTTCTTTGGCTTAGTTGCATGCTTTGGGCTTTGCACGATGCTCCTACATCATATTGTGTGATATTTATCCCCTTAAAGTTTGGTATTCTCTTTTAGGAAAACCATATTTGTGGAGGTGTCATGTTGTGTATGAGTCTAGACCCCACAATGTTATTATTACTTTGGGTAGATAATTTTACAGGATCCCAGAGGTGGAACCACGTACTGCTATTTATTTAATATCTGCTAATAAATGTAGTAAGGTCATTTCACAGACCGGGAAGTTCATCTTCTTTTTGATCTGTGCTCATAGTAAGAAGAAGGTCACTACCACAACCATGGTCTCTACACAATGCCTCTCTTTGCAGCAGAAGCAAGTGGATGGGATAGTGGAAGAATACATAGACATCTTCATCTCAACCATAGGGGTATTGATAGATTTCCAAGTCAAGAATCCAATTGATTTGACCCCCAATGCACCTCTACCTAATGGAGTAGTCTATCGATGCTCACCGATGGAGAATGACAAAATCATGCATTAGATCCAAGAGCTTCTTCAAAAGGGGCACATTAGACCAAACTCCCCCCCTTGGGGAATCCTAATTGTACTGGTGTAGAAGAAGGATGGGGCTTGGCGACTCTGCATTGATTATAGAGCCTTAAAAAAAATTGTAGTCAAGAACCACTACCCCATTCCCAGGATTTATGAACTTCTTGACCAACTAAAGGGGGAAAATTTATTCAGCAAGATTGACCTAAAGTCTAGCTACCACCAGATTCCCATTGAACCTACTGATGTCTGGAAGATATCCTTCAAGTCTAAAGAAGGGCATATTCAACAAGTTTTGAGCACTCTGTGGCAACACAAGATTTATGCCAACTTGGGAAAATGATATTTTGGCATGAATAGGGTCCAATACCTGGGATACATTGTTGATGAGAATGGGGTACATGTTAATCCAACTAAGATTCAAGCCATTGGTGACTGGCCAGCCCTGACCAAACTGACCATGCTTTAGAGCTTCTTGGGACTAGCCCAATTCTACCGACAGTTCATGCTGGGATTCTCCCATATTGCATGGGCCCTCAGCAAGGTGACCAAGGGTGGTTTTAGGGCTAAGTTCATGTGGGGGAAGGAGAAACAATGAGCATTCAATGATCTGAAACATCATTTGTGCTTAGATCTAGTACTCTCCTTGCCTAACCTGCAACAACCATTCAGTATTGAGACTGATGCATTTGACTATGTTGTGGGCACAGTTCTCACTCAACATGGGCATCCGGTAGAACACCATAGTGAGACACTCTCCGGTATTGTCCAGAAATACCCCACCTATGACACGAAAATGCATTCCATTTTACAATCATGTCGTCAATGGAAACATGATATTCTAGGGAAAGAGATAATCATACACACTGATCACAAGCCTCTACAATTCATATAAACACAAGGGAAATTGCAGAATGACCACCATCATAAGTGGTCCACCTCCCTCCATAAGTTCCATCTCAACATCAAGTATAAGACATGTATCTCCAATCGTGTCGATGATTGCCTCAGTCGGCCTCCTGTGGTTGCACTCACCATTTTTCTCCATTCCCGTGGACATGAAATATCAGAGTGGCCCCAAATTTACTAGCAAGATTCAGAATTTCCCAACACATATCAGCTCTTGGGTATAGGTGTCATTGTCATTGATTTTCACATTCAGTAGAGAATCTTATGCCACCTGAGCCATCTCCTTGTTCCTACAAGCGAGTGTGCAAAGTTGATTTGAGAATCCCACTACAGTTGGGTGGCAGGACATTTTGACATAGAGAAAACTATGGTTGTTCTCCAGAAACATTTTTATAGGCCAAAACTTCGACAGGACGTCAACAAGTATGTCATATCTTTCACTTCCTGTGCCATTTCTGAGTCATCCATCAAGAAGCAAGACTTATGCACCCCTCTTCCTATTCCTGAGAAGTCGTGGGAATCCATCTCCATGGATTATGTGTCTGGTTTGTTGTCCACCAAGAATGGAAATGATTGTGTGTTTGTGGTCGTTGATCGGTTTTCAAAGCTGGCCATCCTCATAGCCTGTAAGAAGAATTTGACAGTGACAGATACTGCCAATCTCTTCTTCAAACTAGTTTCGGTCCACTTTGGGATACCACATAGCATCATCTTCGACTGAGATAACAGGTTCCTCAACACCTTTTGGTCAAGTCTCTGGTGTCTATTGGACACCAAGCTCACAAAATCCACTTCTTTCCACCCCCAAACTAAAGGCCAAACTGAGGTCAACAATTAGATGACTATGCACATCCTGGGCATGTACAATTCTAAGCATCCTCATACATGGGACGAGATTCTACCATATGTCCAACACAACTACAACAGGGCTCTCCATAGTTCCACCAACCATAACCCACTTTAGGTGGGTATGGGATTCAAAGCCTTGGGACCCATTGATGTTTCATTTCCTCTTTCCATCGCATAGAAAAACTCTTTCCATGATCAGTCTACGATCGACAAAACCACCAGATTCATTGAGCGGATTCAACAAATCTTCCAACAGGTCAAGGATATTTTGTAGAAATCCAATGCTAAGTACAAGAAATGCCATGATCAACAAAGGGTACTGCACAATTTCCAGGTTGGCAAAAAATTATGGTTACATTCACAGAAGGAGCATCTCACCAAGCCCCATCGAAATCTTCCCCCACTTCGTTATGGGCCTTACAATATCACCAAGGCTATGGGTAGCAATGATTTTGATATCAACACTCCACCCTTCCTTAATATCCATCCAGTATTCAATGTGGACCTTCTTTGGCCATATTTTCCACCGTTATTGGACACCTTTGAGATCATTGAACAACTGACACCAACATAGCTCAACCCTTAGTGCATGGAACAAGAATCCATAGATCAGATAGTGGACACACAGGTCAAGAGCACTCACCAACAATAGATCCATCTTTATCGAGTTGTCAAGGAAGGGAAACTCCTACACCAAGGAAAGTGGCTCACCCAGGACCAAATCCAGTAGAAGTTTCCTTATCTAATGGGGGAAATCAATGCAATGTATACCGTTACTTCATAACGGGGAAGGATTGATCCAGGTGGATATTGGTGGCCATCCACCTATTCCAACTGGCTCCTCATGTCCATTTTTTATTCAACACATCTTTTTGTACTACTTTATAATTGTAATTTCTACACTTCTATGGTTAGTTGAATCCTAACACATTCGTCAGGGGGATATGAGTGTCCTCTTGCCTAATCCAACTGGCTTATTTTGTATGTTTTCATTTTAGCACATCTTGGTGTACTTTCAGGGCTGTTTTGGGGCCCTAAACATTGTTTTCTTATATATCCATAGTCAAACTATATACAAAGTCAAATTCTAATGAAGAATGTGTAGTTCTCTAAAATACCTTTTCAACAGGCTATCACATGCCTAAAATGGAGGTCATATGCAAAAGTTACAACCTTAGGAAGTTGAGGTATCAAATTACACCAACTTACCCATAGGGCCCACATGACTTTTGGAGTTTCACCTTCTAGGGTTAGGTTTTTGGATGTCTAGGGTGTTTGGAATTCATGAGTAATATTAAAATGGCCTCTCCATCCTCATTGTAATTCATTCTTCTCAAACAGATGTTCATAGCAACCACATCTCTTCTCAGAGATAGCTACCACCATTCGAGTAAGTTTCAGTTCTGCAGTTGTACAGTTTCAACCTATTTCATTATTTAATAGAAGATATTGTTCAATGGATATTTGTGTTATTCTTCCAATCTCTGTGTTCATGGTATTCAGTCTATTATTCAGTTCGTTCTGCTCCTAAATCCGAATAAGTCGAATTTCTCATCATCTTTTTAATTTGATTGTCCTTGCATCTTGGGATGGGTGTTTTGCTTCTTGATATCTTATTTGGTTTGTCTCTATTTACACATAGTAGAGTCTTTATATCAAGTTGTTGTTTAGTCCTTGCATTTTAATTCTCTTATATTGAAAATAAAAAAATATTAGTCATTTTACATTGATTAGTGTTTTTGATCTTTTGATTCTTTATCATTAATCTTAGTGCATGTAAAGAAAGGTTGCAATTATATTTTAGAATTGCATAACTGAATTGAGAATTGCATTTTGAAAAGAATATCATTCATTGGAAATTGAAGTTAGGAATTTGCATTGTATTCATATTCATTTATTTTACTTGCTGAGCCATAACATCATTAGTTTCACGACCGCAACTTTTGAGTAAGAAAGGCCATTAAAAGTAACGCTATAATTTAAAATTGATTTGTAACGATTTTACTTTTCTAGGGTGCACAAACTAGCTTAGGAATTAGAGCCTTTGAATAGGATTTTGTGAGTGAAATTCTCCAAGGCTATTAAATCAACATATGTTTTTGAATAAGGGAGTGGAGAAATCCATGGTATAATTGGTAATATCAGGAGGCTTCGCTTACACCTTATTTAAGAATGAGGTCAAGTGAGTTTGGTTGAAGAGATATCCCCCCGATACCTTCTTAGCGTCAGATATATTTCTATGGATCTATTATTATATGGGGATCTTCCTTTTTCCCTTACCTTTGTGGGAGGCGGTGCTTTCAAGGTTTTGGGATTTTCTACCCTTCCCATATGGTGGACCTAACTTACGACTATTCACCTTTGCATCGGTTATGCTGTGGTTTCTTAGTTTATTGACTTAGGTACCACATAGGTTACTTGCAAGGGTTATTCTGCAGGTACCCTGGTTCAGATAAGGTTCAGACAACACACAACCTTTATGGAGGATTACCTCTCTAGGGGGATATGACCAACTGGTTGTTAAGCCCACGAGGGCCCTTATAATTGATTATGTATCCTCTAATATTTATCAGAGGAGTCTCAAACCCCTCTTGGGTGAGGCATACTTAAGTTAGAGAGGGAGGTCCCTTTCAACCACTTTATCTTGTTTGTGTGAATATTGGTCATTCGATTATTTTCGGTGTGCTCTTTGATTACTAGTTGGCCTTAGGATTGTTTTTCTATATATCAAGTCTTGATTCATCATGGAGCCAGACCAGCTTCCCTGCAGGTCTCACTTCTTGTTATAGTTTCCACCGCATTTTTAGTCTTTACCTTCTAAAAGGCGTAGAGTTATTAAACGTGGCACCTATACCTCCACTTATCATACTTGTGATCGTACAAGGATGACTACTGAACTGGGTCATTAAGATATTGGGAGCCCTTCAAATCCCATGTCTACTATAGTTAATGGTACCCCTTTGACACCTTCAACCACAATGGTTGTAGTGTCAGAGGCATCTATCATCACCATTTCCCATCCTATAGTGAAGGCTCAACCTCTAGCCATGAACCCTTTTGGGTCTCTTTATAACTCACCGGGATATAATGTTCAGTCCATCCCTATGGCCTCTAGTCCTTTTTCTTATGGTATTCCAAATTTTACATCGCATTTTTAAAACTCCATCCCAACAACTAGCACTGATGCTAGCATTGGACTTGGGGGTTGTTGGCACAGGTGTAGACCCAGGGTTCATCTCCAAGAGTGCACCAACAAGCCCTAACTACTGGCCCTTTCAGCTACACCTGTAAAGCAGATGCAATCTCACCCGAAGCAGCTATGGGGGGGGTTGCAAGATAGAGATGTCTACAACCAAGGGAAATATCAAGTGGATCCAATACCAGAACAATACAACATGCATATATCACTTATCATTTTAGATCTATTCCATACATCTCCCAGATCTAACATTGCAATGCAATAATAGTATATCAAGGAAAAATATCTCAGCACCAATCACACGCACACAAGATAGATATACATGGTTCACCCTCTCTCTAGGGATACGTCCATAGAACTATGTTTTATGATATATTAAGATGAAATCATATAGTTCTGATCTACACTCTTTATCAACAGATCTTCTCTCTTCTCTCTATCTCTCCCCTTCCTGTGTACCCAGCTGCAAGAATTGATCTTTGCACCCAATTGAATATCTTACAATACCAGAAGGATTTTCACTCAACACTTCTCTCTTGTATGATAATAATCACTCACACCAACAATACAACTAGATCAATAATAGCGACAATGAAAACAACCCAACCTAGGTCCTTTTGACCTTTATTTATACATTACAATATCTCACTGACATCCTTAGGCCGAATCCTAGGAGTCAAAACTGTAGGTACCAAAACCCTAGGTTTTTAAAACCCTAGGTCAACTTGACCCACATTTTCAGGGCTTCGCCAGCCTGTCTTTCCTTCCTTCTCGCACGGTGCTCCAAAGCATCTGATGGTGGATTTTTCCTCTTGCTGATTTGTCCACGATCCTTATTCCTTGCTGATCTGTCATCCTCGATCTCCTCATTCAATGACTTTCTTCCTCGGACTTCACTCTATCTTTTCTTCTCTTTTTCTCACTTCGACCCAATAACAGTCATTGGGTCTTCCACACAGTTCTCTTTTCTCCTTTTCTTCCTTGATCTTCACTTCCTTCCATAACCAAGCGCCAACAGGCCCCCAACACTCACCTATGACTTGTCCTGAGGAAATTTAGATCTGATTCTTCTATTTTACTTTAACATCAGACTACGTAGAGCAACCTTTTCTTTCTTCTCTATGCCTCCTCTCCTTCCTTGTGTAGACTGTCTTTTCTATGTATGGTACCCAGTTTCAACTGCACCTGGTACCTAGAACCTTTTCCTTATGATTTTACTTAGATCTGCGAGGCAGCAGGTTATCATAGTAAAACTTTAGCTAGCTCCCATTGATTAATCCTTCCTTCCATTCTCCCTTTAAAGTTTTCAACTGTGCGGATCCTCCCTCTGTAACATAGGAAATCTAATATGGCCTGAGCTAATGCACTCTAAACTTCCTCAGATGCTTCATGAACTTACTATTGTATACCGGTACTAGATCACCTTGTCTGAATGCCTTCTTCTTGATGTTCTTGTCATGGTAGGCCTTCTCTCTTTCCTTTTGTACTTGCTGACGGAATCCTGCAATAATTTTTTCTTCTTCAAGTTTGACCAACTATGCAAGCCTCTCTTGAACAACGCCAATGTCATCCATATCTGTAAAGGAAGAAATTATTAATCTTAGCACCAAGTATTCCATTGGAACAATAGCTTCGAGACCATAAACCAACTTGAAGGGGGTCAACATTGTTAACTTCTTGCAAGTGGTTCTATAGGTCCAAAGTACGGTTGGTACTCTTAAATCCCAGTCATCCCTATTCACACTGCAAATCTTCATTAGCGTTGTCTCCAAAATCTTGTTGAATTCTTCCACTATCCCATTTTCTTGTGAATGGTAAGATGTGCTCTTCTGATGGCAGAATGCAAATTCGTTAGTCAAGGCTTCAACAATATTATTTATTAAATGTGTGTCTTGATCACGCATAAGGATATTTGGGCATCCTTAACAATATGAAGCATGCAGCTATAGTTGCAATACAGTCCTTAACTACTCTTCCTTATGGCCATCTGGTCAAGTATTCTATTTCATTAATTATGTACCTTTCTCCTGTGTGCTTTCCTGGTGGGTTTATAGGTCTCATAAAATCAATGGCCCATTTCTCGAATGTTTTTAAGGTCAGTTGTGGTGCTAATGGTATTTCATCCCTTCAGGAAGGTTTCCCAACTCTTTGGAATACATCGTAGGCTTTGTAATAGTCTTTAGCATCTCTATGTAAGGTAGGCCACCAAAGGCCATCTCTAAGAACCTTTTGCACAATTGCTTTCCCTACATAGTGTCCTCTTGTGATGCCTTCATGAGCTTCTTCAAGGATCAATGGTCACTCTGTCTCCATAACACATATTCTCAATATCTCATCAGGTCCCATTTTGTATAGCTATCCATCTATAAGAGAAAAGTATGCAACACACACTACTAGTTGTTTCTTCTTAGGAATCGTATATTCACTAGGTGCCATTTTGGTTGACGGGAACTGGACTATTTCTACGAAGTGGTCATCAATATTTCTAATGGCTAGTAGCTTTGCATCTGACAGTGCATCCTCCAAACTAGTGGGATCTTCTCCATGTTCCAACCTTGACAAGTGGTTAGGACCTTTGTTCATTCTTCCTAGCTTTAATATGATCTCAAAGTCATATTCTTGAAATAACATAAGCCATATGCATATTCTCCCCCCCCAACACTGACTTGTTGACTAGGTATTTCAGTGCGGAGTGATCAATAAACATTTTAAAGTGTCCTCCCAACAAGTAGTGGAGAAATTTTTGTAGTGCATACACCATGGCTAACCCTTTTCGCTCAGTGGTGGTGTAGTTTACCTCTCCAATTGATATCTTCCTTCTAGAAAAAGCTAATGGATGATCAATATCTCCTTCACCAGGTTGTGCTAACACTGCTTCTAAGGAAATAGAAGATGCATCGACATGCACATGAAACTCCTTACTCCAATCTAGAAAAACTAGAATATGCACAGTAACCATTTTTTGTTTCAATGTGTCGAAGCTCTGATGGCATTCTTCTATCCAACTAAACTGACAATATTTATTCAAAATATTCTCCATGGGATCTGTAATCTGAGCATATCCTTTAATGAACTTCCTATAATATCTTGTGTGTCCCAACACAGTGCGAAGTTGTTTGACTGAAGTAGGAGGTGGCAAATCAACTATAATGGGAATTTTAGATGGATCAACCAACAATCCCTGCTTTCATACAATATGGCCTAACAACACCCAAAAAGGTGAGAATAATATTCACTTCTTCAGATTCAAGGCAATTTGACACTGTCTGCATTTTTCCAACATTAGCCTTAAGACATTCAATATGATTCTTTAATAAACTAAAAAAAATCCAGTCATCAAAGTATGCTTCTAGAAATTTATGTAAAAACTCCTTGAATGCTTCGACCACCACCATGGAAAAGATGGCTGGGGAATTATTTAATCCAAATGGCATCACTATATATTGATAGGACCCCCATTCTATTGCAAATGTGGTCTTGTGGTGACCTTCCTTGGCAATCCAGATTTGATGGTATCCTGAAAATCCATCTGTAAAAGAATATACTTCCTGGCCTCCCACATTATATAACACTTCATCAGTGAATGGTGTAGGGAAGGGATCATGAAGAAAATCATCATTCATATTTTTGAGATCTACGTAGATCCTGATATCTCACATCTTCTTGTCTTGTACCACCATAGGGATAATCCACACTTATTCTTCCACATGTTCTATAATCCCTGCTTCCAGCTTTTTTTCGAGCTCAATCTTCACTTTCTCTTTATATTTAGGGTTCAATATGCAGGGTCTTTGTTTTAATGGTATATCATATGGCTTCAAATGGATTCTCATCTCTCCCATAGGCCCTTGAATTCCCTTCATATCAGTGAACTTGATTGGAAACAAGTCTTGATATTCATGCAGTAATTCTATAATTTTGTCAATAGTGGCAACATCCTAATAATCTCCAACATTTGCAAGCTTTGGTGTCTGTTATGTTACAATATTGACCTTCTTAATATTGATTGGATGTCCAATGAATGATAACTCAACTTCTGGTCCTAGCACATTTCTTTGGCCTTCTGTTTTTGTAATGTTCACCTTTCTCGGATCATTGTCTTCATCAGCATTGATGTTGTAACAACCTTGCAGTGTCTGTAGAGGCGCAGTCCATTCATCCTTGTCTTGATCCAAAGGGAGGCTAGAGGCCTCCTTAAATAATTTATGTCTGACAATATGTACTGCTTGATCTATTGAAGGATATTGACTTTCAAATAATAAGGTGGTTACAAAATTCTGAGTCATACCTTTCCAATCTGTAGTGATGAGGCGCAGATCTTCTTGAAGGTACCAGTTGATAGGTGTCGTGTCTAGTGTGATTATGAATTTGTGTACCCACTGTTCTTGAGGAATGTTTCTCTAGGCTTCCTCACAGCTTCGCACATGGTCCTTTAGGAAGCTTCAACCTATGTATCGAACTTCGCAAGCCTTCTACTTGTGCTGAGAACCGCGTTGTCATCAAGGTATGACATTGTACCCAGTCTGTAATATTTCTTTTATGTGTCCCCCACCATCTTTCTTGGGTTTCTCTCAAGGCCTCATTCATATCCATCAATATTTGTTCCATGAGTACAATTTTGTCAAAGTACGATCAGAATGTTTCTAAAGGATTTAGACGATCAAAGGTGGGTAAGTCACTTACTGTTGTGTGGATCCAACAAACTTCTCTTGTTAACCTAGCACATATTCTTGTAGATACTTCATACATTTTATTATGCCAATTCTCCAGTGCTTCTTCTGAGTGTGATGAACATGCGTTATCACTTCCCCAACTTAAGTTTCCATCAGCCATAGGGTTAATGTAATCCTATTTTCTGGCTATTAATTTGTATATATATTCCAGTCCATATGTGTGGTTTTCTTCTCTGATGGGCTCTGTGTTTCGCTGACCTTCATCTGGATCTAAGGGTGTAATGAACCTAAGGCCATATTTTTCAAAAGTCATACATATCTTCTTTAAATCAACCACAGTGGAATTATTGAAGGCCCAATCAATTCCTAACAATGCAGGGTAAGGGAAACTCTCATCAACTATCTCAATTACCTCAAAATCTGCAAATGTTCTTACTCCATCAATGTTCACAAGGACATGTTCCAGTCTACCAGAGGGGCTTATCGCCTGCTGATTATCCATCCTGAGACTGATAGGGGAATAGATCAGCCTAGGTTTCCCCATTAGTGCCCAAGTTTTCTTCGTTATGGCATTGACCTCTGACCCTAAGTCGAGGACCACATAGTCTATGTCATATTCACCTATTTGAGTATTCAAGTGTAATTCCTTATTTGTCCTTTTCTTTTTAGTGATTTGGTGTACTTCCCAATTTAGTAAGGGGTCATTATTTCCTAGCTCATAATGTCTGATTAAATTTTGTAGTTCTTGGATAACGCTCTCATCCTGAATCAACTTAACATGAGTATATAGAAATTCCATGATCTTGCTTACCTCTTTTCCTTCTCTTGGTGAAGCAGACTGATCAAATGCTTGAGGCATTCCATACTCTCTTAGTTCTGGTCTTGTCTTTGATGAAGAACCTTGGTCTCCTTTGAACTCTTTTCTTTCTTCCTAAAATATTTCTCTTTCTTTCTTTGCATCAAAGGTTTGGGTCTTATCTGCATCTTTCATAATTCCTGAATCTTTTGTAGTCTTCCCTTGGGTCATTCTGTCATCTCCTGTAAAAATTCCTCCTCTAGTAATAACAGTGACTCTAGGTTCTTCTCCGTGAGGTTCAACTTTGATCAATTTTATCTGCGGGTTCTGCTGAGGTCCTCATTTCTCTTTAATTTTAGCCAGCAATGATGGACATTCTTCAATAACATGCTCGAAGGAGTTGCATTAGCTGCATGTAGTGCAAGGGTTCTGATAGTCCCTTGCCAAGTGTCTTGGCTATGCACAGTTATAATAATCGATCTTTCCTCAGCCTCTACCCATAACTCCTCCTCATCATCATCCTTTGAATCCACCATGAGGTTTTAAGTTTCCTCTCCTAGGGGAGTTGTACTGCATGGAGTTGCCTTATTTTTGTACTTCACCTTGAATTTTGTATATATCTCTTGACCTTTTATGTATGAGATTATAAGCCCTACAATCCCTATCCTCATGTCCCACGGACTTAGAGAACGTGAAATACAAATTTGTGGGTGTCTAAACATATTTTTGCATGTAATAGCACTCACCAAGATGATGTCTATTTTGGCATACCTTGCACCAAGGTAAGGTGACTTGCTTCAAAGGGCTCAGAGCTCTAGAGGCCAAGTATTCATGGAATAGAGGATAGTTCTCCTTGTCATGGAATTATGATCTTCATATGACACACCAGAGGTATTCTCTTTTATATTTTCCCTTGTCTTTCTTCATATCTTCGACCTCTAGTCAGTTGACTCAAGATCTTACTCATACCCAAGTTGGATTCTCCCGTAGTGGTTGATTTTATCTTCATGGTGATCTCCAGTGCCTCAACCTATAAAGAAATCTTCTTCTGCATCATGGGAACTCTAATGTGTGGTAAGAGGGATTTGTTGGCATAGGGGCATACCTAGGGTTCATCTCCAAGAGTGCACCAACATGACCTAACTACTTGCCCTTTTGGCTACACCTGTGAAGCATATGCAATCCCACCCAAATCAACTATGGGGGGATTGCATGACAAAGATGTCTATAACCAAGGGAAATATCAAGTGGATCCAATACCAGAACAATACAACATGCATATATCACTTATCATCTTATATCTATTCCATACATCTCTCATATATACCATAGCAATGAAATAATAATATATTAAGGAAACATATCTTAACATCAATCACACACACACAAGAAAAATATATGTGGTTCACCCTCTCTCTAGGGATAAATCCATAGAACTATGCTTTATGATCTATTAAGATGAAAGCATATAGTTCTGATCTGCACTCTTAACCATCAAATATTCTCTCTTCTCTCTATCTCTCCTCTTCCTACCCACCCAGATGCAGGACTTGATATTTGCACCCAGCTGAAGATATTACAATACAATAAGACTCTTCACTCAACACTTCTCTCTCATACAATAATAATCACTCACATGAAAAATACATCTAGATCAATACTAGCGACAATGACAACAACCCAACCCAGGTCCTCTTGACCTTTATTTCTACATTAGAATAGCTCACTATAATCCTTAGGCCGAAGCCTAGGTGTCAAAACCCTAGGTACCAAAACCATAGGTGTCTAAAACCCTAGGTCAACTTGACCCACATTTTCAGGGCTTTGCTAGCCTATCTTTCCTTCCTTCTCGTGCGGTGCTCCAAAGCATCTGATGGTGGATTTATTCGCTTGCTGAGTTGTCCACAATCCTTCTTCCTTCCTGATATATCATCCTCAATATCCTCATTCAATGACTTGCTTCCTCAGACTTCACTCTGTCTTTTCTTATCTTTTTCTCACTTCAACCCAATAATAGTCACTCTGTCTTCTGCGCAGTTCACTTTTCGCCTTTTCTTCCTTGATCTTTGCTTCCTTCCATAACAAAGGGACAACAGGGGAATAACTCCTCCTTATACTCCATTTTCATTTGGTGGCACTCATGTCCCTCAAACAACTCCTATGATTGGAGGCATTCCTCCTTTTAATGTCAGGTCTAATCCTGTTGCTTCTCGATGGAGTAACCAACTTGGCAAACATGCTACTACTCACGTTACATCCTTTACACCCACCTCCTTTATTTTGATTCCAACCAACACATTTGGCATGATGAATCTGCCTTTATCTTCTATATTTACACTCGGAGGAGATAAATTTCACACCTTGGGAAACCCCCAACCAGGGTCCACTCCAGTTGGAGATAGTTTTTAAAACCCTCATTAGAAAATTTCTACTGGAATGGTGCCAAACCAACCCCTTATAAATCATCTTGGAGGAGGGTCTTACAATCCTAGACAAAGCCATGGTGCTTACCAGAATCCTGGATGGGATGTGATTCCCTAACCAAAATATTTCCAGGAAACTTAGGGAAAATGTCGCAACCCCATCTCCCTTTTTTGGCCACGCTGAACTTGCCATACTTTTCTAAGTTAATGAATGACCCCATGCGTCATGATCCATCAGGGACCTCCATCCCCACTAAGTTTCCTTCATATATTCCAATATTTGAGGGAAGGACTGGTGAGGATCCTGGTGATCATGTCACCACCTTTCACCTATGGTGCTCTTCAAATTCCCTGAATGAAGATTCTATTCAGTCAAGATTGCTTCAATGCACCCTTACGAGAGTTTTCATGAAATTCTATATCAAGCTTCCTAGGAGGTATACAAAACTTTTAATCAGTTACTTATAGTCTTCCTCAACCACTTCCAATTGTTGGTTCATTACAATACTGGCATCAAACTTATATCAACATTTTGTCATTATAGGACCACTCACATATCGTATCACATCCAAGAGTGGCGTAGACAGAAGAGGTTGATCAAGGCCTATATGCCCCCTAAATTCTTGCTCTAGTGGTTCCTTAAATCTATAATGCCTTATATTTCGAAGGATGTTTCTACATCCAGGGTTACTTTTGAGGAAGAAGCAATTTTCAAAGCCCAAAATCTATCTCTTATATATGCTCAGTCTGAGATGTTATACGATATTCTTCCTAATGCACCAAGGTCAAACTATGACCCTAGACAAAAGCTCAGAACGCATTTCGATGGCATTATAGGCTCTATCAATGTGAAATCCGTAGAGTGGGTGACAATACATTTGAAATAATTGTCTCTAAGAGAATCTACAGGAGGGCAGCTTCATCTGTTTCCTCTAATCCCACTCAATCGACATATGTACATTCCATCCAGGCATCAACTAGCCCAAATGGTAGCCAAAAACTAGGATGGAGTAAGAATAAAGGACGTAATAATAATAGTAGGAGTGTGAAGAATAATAATAAACCCAAGGACAATTGTAATAATGAGAAGACAAATAATAATGTTGGTGAGGGAAAGAAACAAAGGAAGAAGGTGAAGTTTCTCTGTAAGATTTGTATGAACAATCACCTTACCCATTTATGCCCCAAACTTGAAGAAGCTACCAGGATTTTATCTCTACCACCCGTCATGCTGAAGAATCATTTTACACATAACCAACACATGGCCTTGAGATCCTTGAATGCCGAAAATGTAGCGAGTGGGAGTCAAAACCCATCGGTAGAAGACGATGACCATTTATGGATCAATATGGTCAAATCTGAGGTTAATGTAGCCACTCGATCTCACAATTACTGTTCTTTACAAACTATACCTGGTCTAAAGTCTCCTCCTCCTCTGAAGATTCCCCTACAGATCAAAAAACTAGAGCCACCACCTCGTATTATGAAAGGATTACTCAAGTGCTCTACCCACAATCCTAATGCTAGATTCGTCCATAAATTACTCTATTGTTGAGGACTTGGGTTAAACCCCTTGTGCAATGTTGGCTCTAAAGGTACTCTAGACATCTCCTTCACAGAGGAATGTCTTCCTATCTGTGTTAGGAGCTTTATATCCTCCTGGCTCAAAATTTATCAAGTTTGATGTCATAGATGTGAAGCCTCACTTGCCTTATCACATGGCATTTCAAATCCATGTGGGTTACTCTAAGTACACCATAAAGTGTATTTTTGTTGATGAAGGTGTTGCAACATGTGTGATGTCCCTGGTCTGTTGGAAATCCCTCGTCTCTCCAACTCTTTCTTAGTCTCCAACCATGTTGATTTCTTTGATGGTCCTTCCTTCTGCCCTCACACTATTCTTCTTTCCTTTCCGGTTTAGTTAGGTGGGGAGACGGTAGAGGTAGATGTCGAGGTGGTTGATATGCCCCTCAATTATAACTTGTTACTAGGACACAATTGGACTTATGCTATGACTTCAATCGTATCATCTGTCATTCATACTCTTTGTTTTCCTCATGATGGGAAGATCATGACTGTCGATCAATTGTTCTTTTCATATGTTATTCCCAGTGCATCTATTGGATCGTTGATCCCCGTGGTAAACAATTCTCAACCGAAAACTAAGAATATCGGTGTCAGGATGTATTCATCCCTTATGGGTACCTTTGAATTCATCGCACTGATTCACCATATTTATGCCATGTCTAGTAGGCCCATTTTGTCAGAGAGGTTTGTTCCTTTCTACACTTCCTATTTTAATGATCCTTGGACCCTACCATCCTTGATGGCATCTTGTGAAGGTTAGTCACATACTAGAATGGCCATGCCACTATCAGGGATAGAGATAGTGTATCATGTTGTTCTTGACTCTTTTCTGGATATCGATCCTATTACCTCACAGACAGACGAGCAGGATATTGTTATTGAGCCCAAGTGGGAAACTTATTCGTCTTTCTCACATGAATTCTTCAATACTACTTTACCTTGAGATGAAGCCATCGTTGAGGCCATGAATGGTTCTAACAAACCTTGGGATGATATGCATCATCGCACCTATATTCTCCCAGAGATTTCTAGAATCGAACAAGATGACATTAGATATACTTTGAGAGAGATAGTCAGTCATTCCATAGTTCCACTTGATATGAACAACATTTATGTCAAGGGAAACATGGCGAGTATCTCACCTACTATCACGATCAATATCTCTCGTATCCCTGGAAAGATTTAAAATGTATACATCAGTGCAGATTTATCGTGAGAAGAAATTTTGATCTACACCGAACTCTTCAAGGAATTCTAATATGTATTCTCTTGGTCATATGAAGAGATTCTAGGAATGGATCCTCTAATTGCCAAACATGAGATTAAAACCTACCCGGATGCTCAGTCTGTTTGACAACGTCTTAGAGATGTCAATCCCCGAAAGGCCCTTTCTATTAAGGTAGAGGTAGAGAAACTTCTTAATATTGGCTTTATCTACCCAGTTTCCTTGATTGAATGGGTATCCAATCTTGTTCATATGAATAAAAATCAAGGAACCATCCATGTATGCATGAATGTTTGTGACGTGAACAATGCTTGTCCTAAAGACAACTTGCCTACACCCTTCATCGATTAGATTCTCGATGAGTGTGTTGGAAGATAAGTTTTTTCTTTCATGGATGGATTCTCAGGGTATAACCAAATTCATACTAAACACGAGGACCAACATAAGGCAACATTTATTTTCCCTTGGGGTAATTTTGCATACCGGAAGATTCCTTTCATCCTTGAAAAAACTAGGGAAGCCTTCCAATGTGCTATGATCTTCACATTTCATGATCTCAAGCATATAGTCGAAGCCTATCTTGACGATCTTGCTGCTCACTACCATAAGAGAGTGGATCACCCTAAGAACCTTCGGCTAGTTTTTGAAATATGTCACCATTATCGCATCCGGTTGAACCCTCATAAATTCATTTTTTCATTAGATCGGGATGTCTTATAGGATTTTTAGTCTCTGAGACTGAGATCATGGTAGATTCATTAAATGTTGAGGCAATACATTTATTGCCTCCCCCACACATTATTCGACAACTTAAAGGTTTACAGGGGAAAGATAACTTTTTAAGTTGGTTTATAGTGAACTATGCCAATATTAATAAGGGTTTCATGTGTCTCTTGAAGAAGGACACCCCTTTTATCTAGGATGAGCGAGCCCGGGAATCCTTCGATTCTTTGAAAAAATCCTTCGTATCAACGCCTCTACTGAATTCTCTTGACTATAATAGAGATTACTTTCTTTATGTCACCGTGTCTAAAGAGACAATTGGTATGGTACTAGTTTAGGAGGATGATGAGCTCCATGATCACATCATTGACTATCTTAGTCGAAACATAGTTAGTCCTGAACTCAAATATTGTCATGTTGAAAAGATATGTTTGGCTTTGATTTATGCAGTCCAACAGTTACGACATTATATATTGATTTGCAAAACTATTTTGGTTGAAAAAGTCAATCCATTTCAATACTTCCTTACCAGGCGTATTATAGGGGGAAGGTACAATAAATGGATTTTCATTTTACAAGAATTCGATCTCGATTTTGCTTCTTCGAATTCCAAGAAATCACTAATCTTTTGAGAGTTAATATCTAACTTCCCTCAATTAGACGAGGATTTTATTCATGTTGATTCATTTTCGGATGAACACATTTTCCTTGTCTCATCGTTCGACCCCTGATATGGAGACATTGTTCTCTATCTTCAAACTTTGAAGTCCCCTCAACATCTCTCACGAGATGAACAACGACATATATGATACCAATCTAAGAACTACCTTATCGTCGAGGACACTTTCTATTGTCGAGGAGTTGAAAATATCTTGCATCATTTTTTAACACACAAAGAAGCCGAGTTTATTCTAAACGATTTCCATAGTGGGGTTTGTGGTGGTCATCTATCTGGGCTTGCGACAACCCAGACAATTTTGCGAGCCGATTATTTTTGGTTGTCCATATTTAAATATTGTGTTGAAGCGGTTAAGAAGTGTCACCCCTTCCAGGTGTTCACTCAGAAAATGCACTCACATCCAACCCCTCTCCATCCAGTCATTACTGTCAGTCCCTTCACCAAGTGGGGGGTGGACTTTGTGGACTGAAACCCAACTTTGGTTGTGGGGCATAAGCATAGAATCATACCCATAGAATAATTTAATAAGTGGGACGATGCCATGCCTATAGTTAAATCTGACAAGAATACTATCACCTTCTTTGTATTCAATCAATGTATAGCTAGGTTCAGAATCCTGAGTGAGATTGTCACTTATCATGGCAATCACTTTCATAATGAAATGATGGAAGAAACAACATCTAAACTGGGGTTTAAGCATGGTGATTATTCCCCTTACTAACCCCAGGAAAATGGATAGGTAGAGGCCATGAACAAGTCTCTCAATATCATTTTTCATAAAACCGTCATCTAGAGAAAATCTAACTAGCATATCATGCTATATCCCACACTTTGGGCATACCGAACCTCGATCAAGATTGCCACCGATTTTTCTCCTTTCCAGTTAGTACACAGTGTGGAGTCTATCTTACCTATTGAATGTGAAATCTCTTCTCTTATATTAGTAGTTGCACTCCTACCTGACACTTCTGATCTAGAAGAACACCTCGTGTACCTAGAGAGTCTTGACGAGCAGCGTCGAGACGCCTCTATGGATATTGAAGCGAATAAAAGACATGTCAAGGTCCAATAAAATAAGTTTGTCTATCCTTGATTGTACACTAAGGGTGACTTGGTCCTTTTTATATGATCAAGCCAAAGAACCACTGGGGGTAGGCATGTTCAAATCCATGTGGCACGGTCCCTATATCATGCGACATGTCTTAGAAAAATGAGCCTATGAATTAGAAGATTATGAAGGGAACATGTTGTCTGAGCCCATGAATGGGATCTACTTGAAAATATATTAATATTGAGCCCCAATATTCGGTGTAACTCTTTGTATGTTAATGTAATTTAGTGTATATATCCTTTCCCTTTATTTTTTTCTTCATATTGCTTATCGATTTTTCCCTTGGTTGGAAAATGTCAACGGAGTCTTCGGTGTACTTAGGATTCGTAAATGGAGCTAGTCATCATAAAAATAAATTGTCTTCCGCCGCTTGGTTCGTTTACAGGGTCTACATATGTGGGCACCTTACCTTCCCCCTTGTTGTCTCATCACCTTGTTTCATTGTTCCATGACTGTATCGTAACATCCATGCGGAATGATCTCATCTCTAGGTCCCAAAACTGGAACCTGCTCGAAGAAAAATATACACAAGATAGAAGAGAACTGAAAGTTCCTCTTACTACCATGTTTTCATGCTGTCAACTAGCTCTTCATGCTAGCCAATAGTGAGGTGCACCAGTCATACACTGTGGGTCTCAATCACTCTACCGAGTAGAACATAAGTGATCTCGATGCCTGGTGAAAAGAGGTCGATCCTGTGATCCATGTCAAAATGAGGACAATAATATTGAGGCTCAGATTGTTTATTGCTCGGATGGAGATTTGATTCCCGACCTTTTGAGTCCCTGTAATGCAATGATCATCTACGTATTCCTCTATTTTCATACCGCTCCTAGCTCCCCAACAATTGAGTTTGACCACCTCACCCTGACACGACAACCCCGTCAAGAAATAAATGTCCTCGACTTCAATCCTTAATGGTTTCCCATCAAGGTTGAAGCTCTCACTATTTAGATCCCAGTAATCCACAAGCAATGGTAGAAATATCACTTGGGACCTCATACCTTTGAGAGACCAAAAATTATAGAAACTACATCTTTTCAAGGCCATTTAGGCCCCTATATCTCTTTCCACAACAACATCTACCTCCTTATGTTCCTTTTTCCTCCACTCTAGCACCATCCTGGAAGAGAAAAATCCTTTTTTGAGTTAGCAATTTGTAAAAAAAATAATTTTAACGGACATATATGTGGGTTGTAGTCATGGATGATTTTAGGGGCTAAATTTTTCTCATGGGCTAATTTTCCATGGTTTTTCCAAAAACGAGATTCACAATTTTAAAAATTATTCGCCCAAATTCTATAGGATAAAATTATTTGACCTTAAAAATCGCCAAAATTTAATAAAAACTATATAAAATCCTTATAAATTTGAATATTTTTACAAAATTATCGCTAAACATTCATAGTTGGCATATGAAGGATTAGTAAGATTTGCCAAAGTTTCTACATTTTAAAGTAAATTTTCATCCTTAAAATCATCCCTGGTTGTAATGTTCATAGTTTCATATAGGGCTGAGTGTATGATAGATTTCTTTTAGACAACCACATATAATCATGCATATATGAGACCCGATGAACGATAGCCCACATACACCTAAACTTCTAATTTGTTCCCTAAATAACTTAAAAATTGGAACCTAAATACAAAATCTAATCCATTGAAACGAAAAGATGAGGGGAAGAGGAATTACCTGGTCCAAATGGTCGTCGATTCCATCACTCATAGCTCACGCAATCACCAGTTGATGTTTGGAGATAATTTGATCCAAAATCCTCTATTTGGGTAAAAGTAAAAATCATATAGTAAAGTTGGTTTTTTCACTATTTATAGCAAATTTTTACCCACTTTGCATAGTTTTGGAGAATAGTTTCTCCTAAGGACTAATACGATAGTGGATTGAGTTAGGTTTTGTAGTTTTATCTAGGGAATCTTTTGGTTTTCAGTGTTATGTCGCTCGTTTGTAAATTTGGATAGGTATTTTCACTACCCAACATATAGGATAGGTATCCATTCCATCATGCACACTTGCATCTTCCTATGACTATGACTCATATGCCTTAGGTGCGAACCCATTTTATAGTGACACAAAAATTTCTATCTGCTACTAGAAGTGTCTTTATTGAATGGTAGAGAGTTACCAAACATGGGTACCTTAGTTAGATCCTCTTCTTTATTTGGTGCCCATGCAAACATTTTTTCCGTAGGACCAACAGTCCTTTATTGTTAATACATGACTTTATGTTGAACCTCATTTCTCACTCATAAACATGTTGACCTATACCTAGAGGACTCCCAAACAAGTTTGATTTAATCTATTCTTGGACTCATGTTAAAAAAGAGAAACTTTTTGAGTCTACTTGTCATCATAATTTTGGGTTTAGCATGACTTTAGGAAGTTGAGCTCCTTACATAGAGTTTACTCCTCAAACTAGTTACTCTTCTAGTCCCTATGGAGAGTTTTTATTGATGCCTCCTACATCTCATGGTTTCATCATTGAGTATATGCTTCTAGAGTCTTCCATACATTTCATGATCTTGGTCAAAGGATGTCTATCAACCTGTGTCAGCCATTCCTTAGAAATATTGACTTTACATGTTGTCCATACCCTCAGTTTATGATGTCGACGCCCTTCCTCACAACCCGCAGGTCAGAAGGTCCACGTCAACACAAGATCTTTCCTTCCATATGGCCTGAAGAATTCTAAACGTTCTTCTATTTCCCTATCGGGAAATCTGCACCCACAACAAAATCTTCACTGGATCCCCTCTTCACACTTGGGAGATCGGACTTCGCAACTTCACGAGGTCATTGGTCAAGCATTGGACTATCGAATCCCCGAAACCCAACAACCAGTCAATGCTGACCTTTCCCTATCAGGGTTTTCTCTATCATGATTTCGAAACTCACGATGTCAAACAACTTGTTTCATCGACCCCCGAATCCCGATATGTTGAAACTCCGACACACACATGAGTTTTGACTTTTCAATGGTCCTCCATTCCATCAACATTTTGGAGTTTGCAATATCGCGAATCCTAATGCATATGTTTTGGGACTTCTCACCACGAAACTTCGAAATGGCATGCCACCTATCCACCTCGCTAACTCTTGTGGCCCCACACGATCATTGACTGTTGGGATATCGCATATCAGAATATCGCGATTCCTGTTGCTATGTTTATGGAGTTTCAACCCACGAAACCTCGATATGGCCAATCACATGTAAATTCGATGACCCTTACGGCTCGAATCTATGGTCCTGCCCCTCCTGAGCTTTGAACCCTTCGACATTCTTGTCGCAACCTCCCTGCTCCTTCCTAAGATCTGACGGCTCACGGGATGTCGCGAATCCTCCTTGGAGAATACCGACTATCCGTTCCTCCAAAAACTTGTCCACATGCAGTGCGAACTTACGATGCCTTCTTGAATATTCCAGTTACAACTTCCCTATGCTGTCCTTCAACAATTTTGAAGGCTTTATCCTTCTTGGGATTTCTTACAACTCTGAGTCTTAGAGAAGACTCCTTGCGTGCACTCCTTGCGACAACCTTTAGACACTTCCAAATGTTGAATTCCTTTCAACTCAGCGCACACCTGAAGTGGAAGTCTCTCAACGCTCTGATCAGATTTGCAACTCTGAGGCTTAGCTTGGCCTGCGCACTCCTTGCATGGCTCCTGTGCCTATCTGCACTTCTGTGGAAATGAGAACAAAAGAAAAACTATCTGAGCTTCAGAGATGCAACCCTGAATTCTTGTCGATGCACTCCTTGCAGACACTTCAATTGCACTCCTTGCAAGAACGCTTACTCAGATACAGAAAGAATTGAAACTCATTTCATTATCCTTTCCTCTTAGATTTCAGACTCAAACATGAAATCATATACACAACATATAAATAAAATGCATAATACGAAGAAAACATTCATGAGCATATCATTCAACATCAATACACAGAGAACAACACAAAACCATGAATTTGAATCAACCTCTTTCTATTAATCCAAATATCTATACATGGGTGTTCTTACATAGCTCTCTGCATGCTCTTTCTCTTCTTCCTCTAACTTCAATAATCCAAAAAAATCATGTTACAATACACAATGAGGGTGTCTATATCCCATTTCCCTCTTGCGCTCTAAAACTATCTAATCTAGAATTAAATCCTATCTACCTACATTAACTACTTTAAATGCCTTCTACCTACTAAGGATGAGAGAAAATCTCTCAAAATCCATTTACATTATACAAGTGTGCTTCCACTTAAATTATTTCATTTAAGATGACGCATCAACTTCACGAAACTTTCTAAATTAGCGTTGGTGCTTGTTCAACTGTCTTTTTGCTTCCGTGTTGGCTTGCTTGATGTTGGTGATGCTCCTACATCATACTCCCTCGCTTGAAAAAATTTCATGGGCTCCTGTCCATGAGCTTCCATGCTTTTGTATTTCTTCTTCAGTCTCCCATTTGGCATCTTCAACTGGATGGTTCTTCCATTTGACCAGATACTCAAAGTATTTCTTTTGCCTGGTCCTTTTGCTCACTCTTTTATCCATTATGCACTCCATCTGCGGCTTCTCTACTATTGGCATATGCTTTGTCCACTGGATCACTCGCTACTCATCTCCAGTCTCTGTTTCCTCATCTCTATATGGGTACAAATCTGAGATATTGAATATCGAAGAAATTCCAATCCCATCGGGTAATTCAATCTCATAAGCATTCGCCCCAAATTTCTTCAATACCCTACATGGCCCGATTTTCTTCATCTTCAATTTTATATATGTTCCTCTCGGGAACCTTTCCTTTTGAAAATGTGCCAGAACCAAGTCACCAACCTCAAACTCAATTTGTCTTCTGTGCTGATTTGCTCTATGCTTATACTCCTGGCTTGAATTCTCCAATCGCTCCTTCACCTGGCTGTGAAGTTCTTTCATCGCCTTTGCGAAATATTCTACACTAGCACTCCTAGTAGCAGTCTGTTATGAATCCCTCAACTCAGAAATTCCTCTTGGCTACATGCCTTAGTGTTGACGGGCGAAACAGTCCATCCGTCAACTGGGAGAGTGGAACTGGTCCGGGGTTGTCTAAATAACCCAAGTCGTTTGGTATGGACCACCCTGACGAGTTTAACGGCTCCGTTGGCCGCTCTAAGGTCTCGTAAGGAAACCAAAGAGAAAATGATCTGATCTAAATAATCTAAACTAAGGAAACTAAAAACTAATAAAACAAACTAAAATAAACTAACTAACTAAATAAAAAGAAATCAAACTAAATTAGAGGAAACTAGAAACTAATAAAAACAAACCTAACTTAACTATACTAATCTAACTATAAACTACTAACTATTATATATTTACAAGATACTAACTATGATTATAATAACTCAAATCAACTACTTAATTATCAGCTATGATCATTCTTTATGCACAAATATACAATATGCACAAATTACATATTTAATTAAAACCTGCAAAACTCATGTGTTCGCTGCCCTAAGACAGCCAAGAATCTATTTTTTTCTTTTTTGTATTTATGAAACCAAAAGAAAGCTAACTGAAATTAAGCGATCTAATCTAAATCTAACTAAACTAATAATTAATCAAAGCAATAAACATCTAACTAATTAACCTGGAAATGCTCCAAGTTTGCCCTGTGTATGATGGCTTCTTAAGCTGGTTGGAGGAAGAAATTCACACCATTTAGCCCTTAAGCTTCTCGCAAAGGATCAGCTGTAATGCTTCCTGAATTAAGTTACAGGACAAACAAGACATAAAAGAAATCATAACAGTTTTTGGATTATAAACTTGTGCAAAACGGAAACCTATTATGCAGCAAATTCATATATGATAATTCAATTCATAAAGAAGACAAAGCTATCATTCATAAACTGAATCCTTAACTGTTATGTCTTTTATCAAATTGGAAGCAACAAGGAATGCATAAAAATAAGAAATTATATCACTTGAATTTGATTTAGATAGCAAAGTAATACTAAACCAGACACAAAATGATATACAAAACTTGGAACAAAATGTCGATATATTGAAAGTGAAAGCTATAACAACGCATCAATTCTGCTCCAGTTTGAATCAAGATCACATATCCTTGTTCTCCCCAACTGAGAATTGTTCATTATTACAAAATCAATAGGTTTAAATAGGTTTTTCACAAGGTAAAAC
>SNQJ01S0072488.1:54433-70072 GCA_010110895.2 Picea sitchensis
TATATTGATATTTTTAAAAATAATATAGACATCATTTAATTGATTCAAATAACATGTTCTAATAAAGATACTATTGATCACACTTGATTTGTTTAATTTCCTTGATTACCCAGGTAATGTTGCATAGATTACTTGGATCCAATATATTTTGAACACCTATGTTTTTTCCTTTCTATTTATTGTTTTTAAAAATTCTGAAGAGTGTTTTCAATCACCATTGATGTGTTGAAGTTTTGATGGTGTAGCTGGCTTAACACAATCCAAACTAGTCTTTTACTCAAATTTATAGATTACTCACTCTGTCAACACCATTATAAATCCAAGTAGCTCTTGTCCTTTCAAAGATGTTGAAACATCAGACCTTTACAAAGTTCTACTTTTTTTTCCCTTACTCAGGTTAAAATATTGCATGAGCTAGAGTGCTAGTCTTTCAAATCTTCCATCTCAATTCTTGATGTTTAAAATTTATGTTATGTACATGCTTAGCCACCAATTTTGTTTCCACATCAATTAGGTCAAAGGATCTTTATTACCAGAACCTTGGATCCAGTAATATATAAAAGGTTTCGACCATGAACTGAGGCCATTCTATCCAATGAGTATTTCAATGTGCACCAAAAAAAAGAGAGAAACTACAGAGAAATGAAAATTAGGGTTACCAATAGCAGACCCGATATCGAGACCCACTATCATATCTTTAGTTCATTGATGGTGCCAAGATATGGCATTGGCATTTGATGATTGACGTTTTCATTTGATGAGTTGATGAGTCCATTCATGATAATAAGGATTGCAAAAGGTTATGAAATGAATGTATTGTAGAAGTAGAGCATTTGGATCGTATTTATCATAACTTTGAGTTTATCTTGAAAATTATTAAATCTATGGGAACACGTGTAATACTACACTCTCTTAAAAAAAAAATCATTAAATCGATGAAAGTGCATGCTAGTTGATATTCTTTTCAAGTTGTGCTTATTGTTGCAGATACATAGAGAAAATATGCTAACTTGAATATGAAAAAGGAAACTGTAACCGTTGTCATTGAAGAGAAAAAATTGAATATGTTGAAGTTGAGAAGAAATTAGGTAATTATGTTCCAGTGTAGGTCGTGTTGGGTATTCAACAAATTAAAGATTTTCTCTAAGAAATCCACCAAAGGTATTTGACTAACTGACTATTGTGAATTCTTCACCACCTTATGCAGAGGAAAGAGTTCAACTTTCTTTGGATGGAGAAGTGGAAAGTGAAATACTTGTAAAAGGTATTTCTGGTGAATTGGTAGAGGTTGTGAATCCCTAGGAAAAGGAAGCACCGAATCCTTTCCTATAAGGATCATTGAATAAAGTAATAAAAAATTACCTATGGTGTTTATTCATTATTACATTTACTCATCCCATGATTTGGTTGTAGAAATTGCGCCAATGGCTCTAGGTGATCTAAGAGGATATGAGAATGATCATAGAGGTCCAGAAAGATATGGAACATCCACAAAGGTCCATAATGGTTCATAAATGCTCAAAAATCAAGTGTCCTAAAATCTCTTGAAAATTCCATCAATACATAGAGCTCGTTGTCAGCTTTCTAATGACACAAATGCCTCATTAAATAGAGTTCATATGAAAATTTTATCAATGGTCAAAGTTCCATTCAACCTAATCAAAGGTCAAAGTACAGAGAAAATAAAGAACTGACATGTGTCACATTATAGGTGTGATACGTTGCACCTAATTGGTAGTTGAATGGGCAAGGTAAAATTCATCAAGTGTTGAAAAGTGGCTTCAATCAAGTGCTTCCAAGTGACATTGGAAGGAACAATCAGAGGAAGCCACGTGGAAACCACTCATTGGCCTATATTGGTGAGGTTGTGTAAAATGTTTTCCACCAAGGTTCGATCACATGACATCCAAAAGGTATTAACAAAGTTTCCTTACCAACACACCATACATTGGTTCTTATTATACGAATGGCATGTTATATAATTAATTTTTTACAAATTTACATATGGGTGGCTAAAGGGGTGAGTGCCTAAGCCCTCGACCTGTATCCATGTTCCTTACCATACCAGATGACCCACCATATATCACGGAGAGAGCTTAACAAAAATTTCAATGGGAATATTGTAACAATGACCTACTATATATAACATATAGTTTTAAGCAACTCTCCTATAATGTTTTGATTTGGTTACAAAACCATCTAAACCATATTTAAATGCATGCAGATAATTTTAGGTTTTGGTTAGAAGGGGGTGCCTATTTAATGGTGTGCACCCCAAGGCAAAGGACACAACATTTTATGAATATATTTTAGTCTTATAAAGCGTTGCAAGAGTATGAAATTTGTGATGATACACCATAAAGCATGTCAGGGGTCACCTTGATGGAATAGATGAGCTAAAAGAAAAAATGGATGAGTTAGAATAGAGAATTCAAAGGCCTACAAGTGGACAATCTTTGGTAAAAGGATAAGGAGGAGGTGAAGGTGATGGACCTTTCGATCCCCCTTCCCATTCCTCCTCCTCATCATCATTTTATTCTTAAGAAAATAAAAATTCTTATCATCGAAAGAAGTCCTCTAAGAATTTTGAGCATAATATGTCATTATTAAAATTGGATGTTAAGTTTGAGTTGCCAACATATGATGGAGTATTGAATTCCAATAAATTGGAAAATTGGATAAAGAAGGTAGATGTATATTGTGGGGTTCAAATAATTATGGAGTAGGCTACAAAGATATAGTTAGCTTCTCTTTGACTAAGTCACACTTCATTAATATGGTGGGAGAGTAAGATGCAAGTTGATCTGGTTCAAAAGGGTAAAGTAATATCTTCTTAGGATAAGTTTAATAAGGCTATCATAAAAAAATTATATCCAATAACACATACATAGATGACAATGATCGAGTGGTGGCATCTGAGATAGGGTAAAGGAAAAAATATTCAGGCATATACAAAGGAATTTAGAAATAAGGCATTACCACTAGGATTTTTGTTGTATGCTCATGAAACTCTTCTGAAATAAATTTGTGGTATGCACTCATATCTTCGTCACACTATTCTAATGTTTATCCCTACTAACATTGATAACGTATCAGTAAAAGATACACATATAGAGGCTAGTAAAGGTAAGCATGTGAGCAAAGATAAGAATCCATTCAAGTACGAGAAGAAACCAAAAGGTAAATGGAAGAGTAAGAAATCAGCCATAGTTAAGAAAGTTGAGGGAAGATCTACATGTTCTCATTGTAAAATAAAGGGACATGAGGAATCACAATGTTGGAAGCTGGATCCAGAATTACCACCAATGAAATCCAAGGATAAAGGGAAGAAGAATATTGTTGCATCAACTCATCAAGATCTAGGGCCATATTCCAGAGATGAATCAAATATCATGCCCATATTAAGAAAATATATAACAACTATCAGTTCAAATTATTTAGTTCAATATGCCAACGTGGAAAGTGATATTGATATGAAGAAAAAGAGCGATATTTTTCATGTCAAAGTTATAGTCAAGCATACAAAGGTAGATAGTTTATTTGAAAGTGGATCTCAAGTTAATCTAATATCTGAATAAATTGTTAAGAAGCTGTAATTGAAGACAACCCCTCACAAAAAGACATATCCATTAGGTTGGGTATGTGACAATACTACGTTGCAAGTAACAAAAAAGTGTAATATCATATGTGCAATTACAACTAAGTTCTTTGACGAGGTTGAGTTAGATGTTGTGCCTCTTGACATTTACGACATTGTCTTGGGTATTCAATATATATTTAATAGGAAGGTTGTGTTCTATCGAGAAGAAAAAAAATATCACATCCTCAAGGATGGGATTGAATATATTTTCAGAGCTCATCACATCAAAACTTATGTTTCTTTAGTGAGCACAAGGAAAATAAAGTGACTCATGAGAGAAAGTAAATGTTTTGTTCTCATGATAGTGAAATAGAGAATCCAAAAATAAAGAAGGAAGTTCAGGAGTTTCTGGATAAAGGAATCATCAGACCAAGCTACTCTCCATGTGGTTCTCCTATTGTATTAGTTCCGAATAAACATGGCACGTGGAGGATTTCTATTGATTTTTGAGCCTTGAAAAAGATCACGATAAAGGACTGTTATCCTCTTCCAATAATATACAATCTATTAGATCAATCAAAAAATGTTGTGTATTTCACTAAGATGGACTTGCAAAGTGGTTACCATTAGATCAAAATTGTACAAGGAAACATATGGAAAATTGATTTCAAGACCGAGATAGGATTGTTCGAATGGTTGGTTATGCCATTTGGGTTATGTAATACACCAAAAACATTTATGAGAATGATGAATGATGTGTTCAGACCCTACATAGATGATTTTTTTATTTTCTATTTAGACAACATATTGATCTTTAGTCGAACATGGGAAGATCATCTAATTCATGTCAGGAAAGTTTTTGAACTTTTGGAAAATAATAAGTTGTATATAAATATGTCTAAGTGTGAATTTGGAAAAACTTCTCTGGTATATTTGGGTTACATTGTAGGGAATGTTGATTTGAAAATAGATCCTACAAAAGTAGAAGCCATTGTGAAATGGACCAAGCCAACTACTGCCACTAAAATCATGAGCTTCTTAGGAGCAGTACAATACTTGAGGAAATTAATTGCTAATTTATCATACATAGAAACACCTATACATGCATTAATGAGTGCTAAATAGGTCTTTAAATGGGGATTTAAGTAGTATAAATCCTTTGAGACATTGAAGGAAAAGAGAAGAACCATGCCAGTTATGGCATTTCCATATCTGTAACAACCATTTCAGATTCAAATTGATTCAAGAAGATATGCCATGGGTGTAGTCTTCATGCAATGAGGTAAACCTATATGTTATCATTATGATAATTTCACTCAAGTTGTGATTAACTATCCAATATATGATAAGGAATTTTATTCTTTGGTAAAAAGTGTAAATAAATGGAAGCATTACTTAATAGGAAATAAGACAATAATTCATACAAATCATCAACCATTACAGTATTTTCAATCACAAACCAAGCTACAATAGTCACAACACTTCAGGTGGATAGGTTTTCTACATCAGTTTCATCTGGTAATCAAGTATAAGAACGATAATCATAACAAGGTAGCAAGCATGTTATCAAGACTAGTAATTAATGCCTCTACAATAATTAGGTATAATCCTTTAGCACATTAAAGTTACGCAGAAGAATATGCTAGGGGTGACGATTTTAAAGAAGTATATGATTCATTAACTCATGAAATCAACAATCATACTATTATATGCATGACAGTTTATTGTATCATCTTGGGAAATTATGTATACCAAGATATGAAAGGGTCAATATAATCAGAGACACTCATACATCTCTCATCTCTGGTCATTCTGGGGTTGTTAAGATAGTCACACAATTACAAAGGTATTGTTATTGGCCTTAGATGAATGAGAAAGTTTCCAATTATATCAAAGGGTCTGTCATGTGTGCCACAAGTAAACCTAGCAACAAAAAGTTNGAAAGTTTTTGAACTTTTGGAAAATAATAAGTTGTATATAAATATGTCTAAGTGTGAATTTGGAAAAACTTCTCTGGTATATTTGGGTTACATTGTAGGGAATGTTGATTTGAAAATAGATCCTACAAAAGTAGAAGCCATTGTGAAATGGACCAAGCCAACTACTGCCACTAAAATCATGAGCTTCTTAGGAGCAGTACAATACTTGAGGAAATTAATTGCTAATTTATCATACATAGAAACACCTATACATGCATTAATGAGTGCTAAATAGGTCTTTAAATGGGGATTTAAGTAGTATAAATCCTTTGAGACATTGAAGGAAAAGAGAAGAACCATGCCAGTTATGGCATTTCCATATCTGTAACAACCATTTCAGATTCAAATTGATTCAAGAAGATATGCCATGGGTGTAGTCTTCATGCAATGAGGTAAACCTATATGTTATCATTATGATAATTTCACTCAAGTTGTGATTAACTATCCAATATATGATAAGGAATTTTATTCTTTGGTAAAAAGTGTAAATAAATGGAAGCATTACTTAATAGGAAATAAGACAATAATTCATACAAATCATCAACCATTACAGTATTTTCAATCACAAACCAAGCTACAATAGTCACAACACTTCAGGTGGATAGGTTTTCTACATCAGTTTCATCTGGTAATCAAGTATAAGAACGATAATCATAACAAGGTAGCAAGCATGTTATCAAGACTAGTAATTAATGCCTCTACAATAATTAGGTATAATCCTTTAGCACATTAAAGTTACGCAGAAGAATATGCTAGGGGTGACGATTTTAAAGAAGTATATGATTCATTAACTCATGAAATCAACAATCATACTATTATATGCATGACAGTTTATTGTATCATCTTGGGAAATTATGTATACCAAGATATGAAAGGGTCAATATAATCAGAGACACTCATACATCTCTCATCTCTGGTCATTCTGGGGTTGTTAAGATAGTCACACAATTACAAAGGTATTGTTATTGGCCTTAGATGAATGAGAAAGTTTCCAATTATATCAAAGGGTCTGTCATGTGTGCCACAAGTAAACCTAGCAACAAAAAGTTGGGGTTTTATACACTACTTCTAGTACCTTCACAACTATGGTAAAGTGTATCCATGGAATTTGTAGGGGGTTTTCGATGTCCAAGAAATGCCATGATTATCTATATGTTGGTGTGCATAGATTCAACAAGATGTGTATTCTAATTCCATGCATGAAACATGTCATAGGTGAACAAATAACATAGATGTTCTTTACAAATGTATGGGCTCATTTTGAACTTCCTACATCTATAATATCAGAACGAGACTCTCACATTTTGGGAAATTCTTGATCTCATTTATGGGAGCTAATGTATAATAATTTGAAGAAGAGCATGGATTTTCATCCGCAAAAAGATGGACATGCAGAGGTAGTGAACATAATAGTGGTACATCTACTTTGAGGATACTTCAAAAATCATCCTAAATTATGGTATGAACAATTTCCTTATATCTAGCATGCCTATAATAATGCCATGCATTCATCTACTCAAAAGACGCCTTTTGAAGTAATTTTGGGGTACTTTCCTAAATCACCTATGGAACTTGTTTTTGATTAATCAAATCACGAATATGACATGATGATATAGATAAATATAAAAGGTTCATTCAAAATATTCAAAAGGTACATCAAGAAGTACAATAGAAATTGGAGAAAATCCAAGCGAAGTATAAGGAAACGAATGAAAAACATCAGGTTGATCATCAGTTCGAAGTTGGTGATCAAGTATGGATACATATCAACAAATATAGAATGAAAGGTAAAGGTAAAAGGATAAGGCTAGTCTAATATGGTTCGTTCAAGATATTAGATAATATTTCTACTATTGCCTTTCATTTATATCTACCAGTCTACATGCAAATGTATTCAGTGGAAAATGTTGAGAACTTGAAGCTTCATGAGCCTCTTATGATTATGAATGAAGATAAATTATTTATGTTACAAAATTTGATTATTTTTCTCCAGAATATTTGGATGAGCTACAGGAGGATGTCATTCTGGACACAAGGATCATAACTTAACAGTGAGGTGATGTGGAATATCTACAAGTTGGCATTAAAGGGATAAAACCAAGTAAAGACAAATGGATGGAGATCGGAAGGGAAAGTGCATATTGTTGGATTACTGAGAGGGGGGTTGAATCATTAATAGAGAAATTTAATCCTTTTTAACCATATAATCCAAGTTTTATATCAATGTAGCATTATCATCCAACAACTGCAGAGTAAATAAGAAATGAATAAATGAAAAATCATACACATACACAGTACACCAGTGTTTTACATGGAAACCCAAAGTGGGAGAAAACCATAGAATTATTTTTATTATATGTCTTGAAGAATTACATTCATTGGAAGCACGAAATTCCTTTATTTTCCAGCTACAACTAGAAGGAGGCTCCAACCCCCTAGTTTCTCAGGCTACAACCTGAGGGAAGATCCAACTACCCAATTCTCTGGCTACAACCAGAAGGAGGCTACAACCCCTTATGTTCTCCAGCTAAAACCACCTGTTCTTTCCCTATCCAACCACCCTGAAGTACAAGTAGAATGATGGAACCATTGGCACACTATCACAGTGAGATATACCGTTGTAAACATGTACCAATAAACCTGAACCATGCTTCAACCATGCATAAACATGTACCTCAACCTGTAATCAACTTATACCATAAAAAAGTGCATCAACCACGTACCAATTATGTATCAATCATGTTTCAACTACTCATCAACTATGAATCATCAATATGTACCAACATCATCAACTATACACCTCATGTATGTGCCAACTCATCAACTTCTTGTCTAAACCATGTACCTAACATGTACCTTAACCAAAAGCCCTCATCATTTTCATCATATAAATATTATTTGTAACTCTGTAATAGAACTGGTGTATATGATCACATACCTGCAAACCTAACTTAATTTTGACAATAAGAGACTAGCATCTTCATCAAACTTCTCGCATGACTAGTTTTTGGATTAGTCAACAACCCTAACTTGAAATGATGATAACTTTGTACCTGTAATGAATAAATATCTAAAACTGATATACAATTTTATTCATTGTCTTTTATTCAATTCTTCTAGGTTTCACTCCTTGGAACCTCTCAAAAAAGGAGTTATAGAAAAAATGGCATACATTGTTGAATTCTGGCTTACTCTAGAAAGATACCTTGTAGAGCGTGCCCCACAAAAAATATTTGTTAATCAATATAAAACTATTGCAAATAATACTACATATGGTACTCTAACCAATACATTTTGTCTCACTGAATTTGGATCTTTTAGGAAGAAGTTATGACATTTTTACCTGAAACACTTGTTTTTGACTAGTTTCAGGACTAGCCACAAGCCCTATTTTCCACGGAGTGTAACTCCAAAAATACAACGAACCAAAAGATGAATTTTTTACCACCAATAGTTGGATATGTTTCCTCAATGGAATAGAAATTTTAAGGTTTGAATCATTCTATAAAAAAAGTTATTTCGAAAATGGTGAGATGACCTGAAAAATGCATACCTTAGAAAGCATCATCAAAAGAATTCACCCTTCCTTGAATTCCGGCTTTATTTTCTTCACTTTCCTTAGAAATTCGTCTTATATATCCTTTGTTTACCTTAGACACCTATAGGTATTCAATATGCTAAAGTGTGATTTAAATGAGAGATCCTTGCCTCTTATTTATACTCTCCAAGTAGCTTCCTTAAAAACATCTTCTAGGTCACTTTGCCCAGTTTCCTTATTTTAGGGTTAACCCACTTCTAATTTCTCCATTAAATTTATTATTTAAATAATTGATTTTGTATTCACTTTGAATTATAGTGCACTCATCACTTCACTTTATTATTTACCTTTAAAAACGCTTAAACCACTTTGACTACTTTGACCTTTTGGGGCTTGTAGATGACATATGAGGATCCTCCAACTTCATAAGGACATAACTCTCAAACCGTGAGGCGTTATGTGATGTTCCACATACCACCATAAATGGAATGACATGTACTATCCATATAGAATAATATTACCTGAAAATATATCAAAACAGAGACCATTATCCATCAAACAAACTTGGGTCCATTACCCAAACCTCGGTTTTCCAGCTTCTCATGGCCATAACACTCTAACCGTGAGGAGTTATGTGGTGTTCCACATACCATTAGAAATGAAATGACAAACATTATCCATATAGGATAGTTTCACTAACAAATTCACTGACATTCATCTCATTATTCCACAAATAATAATGGGTTCTCTAACCATACTTATAGGATAACTCAATCCGCAAAGCGTCTTCCCGTGAGGGCTTTCACCATAATGGGACCACTTTTGAGTTCATCTATTTCTACTTATTATCAACCATGATAAGACAATAATGAGTCATATTTACATCAAACAATCTTGGTTCCATTACCCAACCTTTGTGCTACAGGGATTTTTTCAAGGGTTGACATCAATGACAACCAACCTTAATCAACAATATCCCCCTTTGGAATTGATGGCAACACTCTAATGAAATAATGAAATCATATCACTCATGCTCCCCCTAGAACCATGCCTTTTTCCTCTGTATCTATCAAATATTCTCCCCCTGGAACCATGCCTCTATCCTCTACCTCTCTCCTCTGCATCTGGTAACTCTCTCCGCCTTTGTCATCAATGGCAAAGGTATCTTTCCATATGGGGTTTCTCCCCCTGACTGAATGTTCTATTATGGTGCTTCCTCATGTAAATCTAATACATATAAGATAATCATTCAAAAAGAATTCACTTTGGAGTAGAAATAACTCCAATCCTCTAGTGAAGATATTCAAAGGATTCCAGTGGAAGTGGTTTTGTGAAGATGTCTGCTACTTGTTCTTTTGTGCCCACATACTCAAATCTGATGTTCTTTTCTTCAACCTTCTCCCATAGAAAGTGATACATTATTGGAATGTTCTTCATTTTGGAGTGCACCATCGGGCTCTTTGAGATACTGATGACACTTGTATTATCACAATAGATTGGAATGGGTTCATCATACTCAACCTGTATATCTGTCAAAGTTTTTTTCATCCAAATAACCTGTGTACAACATGATTCTACTACAATATACTTGGCCTCAGTTGTAGATTAAGATATCGATGATTGTTTCTTTCTTAGCCATGATACTAAAAACTCCCCCAAGTAGAATTTTGCTCCACTAGTGTTTCGTCGGTCATCAATACAACCTGCCCAATCTAAATTTGTGTAGGAAATAAGTGATATATCCTTTCCTTTTGGATACCATAATCCAAACTCTTTTGTTCCTTTGAGATATCTCAAAATCCTCGTCACTGCTAACACATATGAGTCCTTTGGTGCTTCTTGAAATCGTGCCACCTTACCAACTACCTACATTACATCTGGTCTGGATGTTGTCACATATAGTAGGATACCAATCATTGACCTATATTGCCTCTGATCTATAGACTTTGAATCATCATCTTTGCTCAACTTGCAACTGATTTTCATCAAAGTGATAATTGGTTTGCAATCTTCCATTATGAACCTCTTTAGCATTTCTTTGATATACTTGGTTTGACAAATAAAGATTCCTTGGTTGCTTTGATGTATCTAAAGTCCCAAAAATAAGGATAGTTCTCCAAGTAATGATATTTCAAATTAATTCTTCATATCTTTTGCAAATTTTTGGCTTAACGTGTCATCATCACTACCAAAAATAATATCATCAACATAAAATTCAATTAATAAAATATTACCTTCACTTAATTTGATGTAGAGGTTGATGTCTTCACTTCCTTTTCTAAACCCTTCTTGTTGCAGATACTTATCTTGTCTAGATTACAATGCTCTAGGAGCCTGTTTTAGACCATAAAAGGCCTTCCTTAATTTACACACATAATCTGCGTTCTATGAAAATTGAAATCCTTCTGGTTGTTCAATGTAGACTTCTTCTTCAAGTTTCCCATTCAGAAAAGATGATTTTATGTCCATCTGATATACTTTAAAAATTTTGGAGCATGCATAGGCTAAAAGCAACCAGATTGCTTCCATTCTGGCAAGTGGGGAAAATGTCTCTTCAAATTCGACTCCTTCAATTTGTGCATATCATTTACATACCAATCTAGCTTCGTTCCTTGTAACTTGTTCATATTCATTTAATTTATTCCTGAAAACCCATTTTGTGTCGATCAAATTCTTATTCTTTGGTCTTGGAACCAGTTCCCAAGTGTCATTTTTCTTGATCCAATTCTTCATTCATGGCCTTATTCCAAAATTCATCCTTGTTGGCTTCTTAAACACAGTTTGGTTCAGTTGTAGATAAGAGTGGTAGGCGTGTTTTTTCTGGTGAATGGATTTTTCTACTAGTCTCAACTCTTGAATTTTTGTTTCCAATAATTTGATCTAAATGATGATTCTTTTGTACTTGTTTTCTAGGTGTCTTTGGAGATAGTTCCTAAACTTTCTCTTATGTTTCTGTTAGATTCTCTTCATCTTCCTCTTCTACTTCATATTTGGCTTATTCTTCTTCGAAAAATTGTTCCATTGATTTGTTTACTTCTTCCTTTGATTTTGGTCTACCTGTTTCATCAATTGTTACATTGATGCTTTCCACAAATTTGTTCAATCTTAGATTGTAACACTTGTATTCTTTCCTTGTACTTGAGTAACCAACAAGTACTCCTTTGCCCACACAAGAGTCAAACTTTCCCATTCTTCGATATTCTCTTTTGATGTAGCATTTGCTTCCAAAAACTATGAAGTGCTTTACATTTGTTGGTATTCCTTTCCATAGGTCGTAGGGAGTTTTATCAGTGTTGTTTCTGAGCATTACTTTTTTTTGAATGTGAACTATTTTATGCACTACCCGTGTCCAAAATATATATGTCAATTTGGAATCCATTAGCATTGATCGAGCCATTTCCTGTACTGTCATGTTCTTTCTTTCAACAACTTCATTATGTTGATGTTTCCTAGCAACGAAGAATTTCCTTTTTATTCCATGACTGCTGCAGTAGTCCATAAATTCCTTTGAAGTGAACTCTCCTCCATTATTAGATATCAAGCATTTTATTCTTGAATCCATCTCATTTTAAACCATTTCTTTGTAGATCATGAAGTTTTCAAAAGCTTATGAATAGTTCTTGAGAAAACAAATTGCATTCATTCTTGTATAACCATCAACTAACAACATAGAATATCTCTCACCTTTTAATCCCCTGGTTGTAGTTGGTCCAACTAGATCAATATGCAAAATTTCCACTGGTCTTGTTGTTGAATATTCCTTTGATTTGAACCTGGTCTTTCTTTGGTTTCCTTGTTGACAATGCTCGCATAAAGTGTTAGTTGGTTTCATGATCTGGGACATTTCTCTGACTGCTTCTCTTTCACTGACTTTGACAAGGTTATCAAAATGCATGAGACCCATTCTTCTGTGCCATAGCTAGCTTTCATCTTCCTTTCCTAGACAACACTTTTCATTTCCAATTTCACTTAACACATATATGTTGTTTGAAGTTATTGCAGTTGTACTGACCAATTTCCCCGAACCTTCTCTTCTTATATCACACTTTTTTGAATTGAAAGTAACTTTATGACCTTGGTCACACATTTGACTCACACTTAGAATATTATGCATCATATCTTCTACCAGTAGAACATTTTGTGCCTTTTCATTCTTGCTCCCAATTCGAATTATGCCTTCTCCAATGATTTTGGATGAATTTTCATTTCTGAAGGAGACTGATCCATTTCTTTCCTTTCGCAATGTAACAATTTTTTTTCTATCACCTATCATGTGTTTTGAACACCCACTATCAACGTACCAACCGTGTTTCTTTTTCTTAGCTTGTAGAGTGACTATGCATTCTTCATTGCTATACTGATCTTGCTTTCTTATCCATGTCGTTTTCTAAGGTTCTTTTCTGTGACTGTTGTTATTCTGTTGAGTTTCTTTAGGAGGGACTGTCATTCTACAATTTTTGGCCACGTGTCCAAAATTGTTACATTTGTAGCATTCCACTTTAGTGATCAAAGATTCAAATCTGTTGTAACTTCTTCATTGTGTTTCACTAGGTCTTCTTGAATAACCTCTTTGTGTATGATTCTCAAAGTTGTTATTGTTCCTGTTGTTAGCTCTGCAATTTACAACTTTATGTACAAAATTATTACATGCATAACATAAACCAAAAAAATATAGTTTGATACCTAGGAGTTGAAGATATTCTGAAAGGAGGTGATCTAATGAATCCTTCTTCTTCTTGAGGCCTATCTATCTGTTGTTGAGTCTGAAATCTAAATCTTCTCGGTGGAGGAGTGTCCCTGTAATCTTTCTTGTATATCTTATTGTCCCCTTTGATTGTTTCTGCATAGCTTTTTGGATTTGTTTATTTCTCTGTTGTTTTGGAGCTTGATCCCTTTTCTGTCTAATTGTATCCAAGTCCGGACTTGTCAAGATGATATTTTTGACTGCTGATAATGCCATCCAGAACTTTTGAGCCATTCTCCATATTTTTGTTTTGAATATGTTTTCTTAGTGTGACAATCTTTACTTCAAAGTTTCCAATGATCTTGTCCTTTTCTTCTAGCTATTCTTTGAGTGCTTCTTCAATTATTTTATCTTCTTCTACTTGAACCTTCAATTTTGTGATCATTTGTTCTAGTTCTCGAGTGTCCTTTTTTTTATCTAGTTCTGCTTGTAGTTTCTTGTTTTTCTTCTTTTCTCTTATGATAACTTCTATGGAACACATTAATTCTTCTCAATAGTCAACTTTTGCCTCTTCAATTTCTTTTTAGGATTCTTCATATCCTTCATCGACTTCCTCATATTCTTCTTCGGAGTCTTCTTTGTTAGAGTCTTTTACTGCCATGAATATAACTCTTCCTGTCTCACTATCACTGACTTCATCTTCATCTGATGATGAGTTGTCTTCATTGGTGCATAGGATTTTCTTGAAAACTTTCTTTGTAGTTATTTTTCCTTTATATGTGTGTTTTCCTTTTGACTAACCTTCATTATTTCTCTTTTTCTTATGAGGACATTTTTTAGAAAAATGACCAATACCATCACAATTAAAAAAAATTAGAGGAAGCTTACCTCTATAACTACCATTGGTTCCCTTGTTCACTCTTTTAACAAATTTGGCCACTTCTTCATCATCTTCCGAGATGTCACTACTACTGCTATATTCTTATTCTAGTTGTTTCTTTTGATTTGATATTTTGGATTCTTTGAAGGATGCTTCTTTAACATCTCAATTTTCCTGTTTAGTTCTCATTTCATATGCTATGAAGATTTCATGCAGTTCATCCATGCTTATTGAGTTTAGATACGATCTTTCTTTTAGTGCTAATATCTTAGGGTTGAATCTCATAGGAAGAGATCTTAGTATCTTTTGAATAATTATAGATTCTTCGATTTCTTCTCCTAATCCTATGATTGCATTCACTGTTTCATTGACTCGTAAGAAGTAGGTTGCAATATTTTCATCTTCCTTCATTTTTAGTTGTTCGAACTGACCTCTGTAAGTTTGAAACTTTGTTGCTTTGACCTTTGTATCTCCTTCATAAATATTTCGAAGCTTGTCCCAAATCTCTTTAGCAGATTTACAATGTGCAACTTTGGTGAATACCGTATCATGAAGACCATTCAAAAGTGCATTTTTGTCTTTGTAATTAATCTCACCAAGTTTTACATCTTTGTCATTTGTTGGTGGATCTATTAGTGTTGTGTATCCATCTACAATTGATTGCCAAACTTGAAATCCATGTTCTTGTATATACGTCTTCATCCTTATGCTCCAAAAAGCATACTTTTGTCCATCAAACTATGGTATTCCATTTTTGTAAAAGTTGTTTCTCTCCATGATCTACCTTTCAGTGGTTAAACTGATTTTTGAAGGAGCCTTCTTTGATACCAATTGTTGGATTACTGAGAGGGGGGGTGAATCAGTAATAGAGCAATTTAATCATTTTTAACCATATAATCCAAGTGTTACATCAATGTAGCATTATCATCCAATAACTGCAGAGTAAATACGCAATGAACAAATGAACAATCATACACA
>SNQJ01S0072489.1:0-28381 GCA_010110895.2 Picea sitchensis
ACTGAAAGTGTTCATCAATCTGAATCAGAGATTGAACCAAGTTGTGCAAAAATTCTGATGATGCTTGCAAGGACTTTTGCAAATTCTTCCGACTGCCAACGTCCATTCCCAAACTAGCTTTGGAGAGAGCGTTCGCTTCAACACTCTTGTGTATGTAAACATGTGTGAAAGTGATGTGAAGGAAGGAATCTGCAATGGGTAAGATTTCTTCAAACAATGGTTGTAAGGTGTAATTGTGAAGATACAATTATAAATTAGAATATAAATTAGACCAAAATCACCTTGTATATTGTATCCAGTTGGTATGTCACCCGTTGTCTGTTGGGCTGACATCAATCAATTAATCCTTGCTTTGCTATGCACCGCTTGGATGACATCAATCGATTAACTCCTTGCTTTGTTGTACAACACCTTTCCATCCACTACCTTCTTCAGCTGCAACACTAATATTGTATTTCTCAAACACTGCATTCATGGTGAGCATAATACAATCGTCGCCTTCATTGTGAACAAAATATTTTCACCATGACGAGGTGATCCATTTCTCTTAGCTATTGCGTATATGCCCATCCTAAATTACCCTGTCGACACCCTTTGTATTTTATTTCAACCACTGTTACACAGAAATACTAAAAGAGCAGGAAGGGTGTGAATGCTATGTACCAAAAGCCGAGTGTTCTCTTGCTTTATGGAAACTTGCTTCAACAGGTTAATATGCTCAATCAATCTTCCAATTTTCTGCAATACAAACTGTACAATATATATAAGCCTTATATATAATAATAGATATGGAAACAAAAACAGACACAAAACCATCAGGGTCTCCAACGACTTTGAAAGGAAGAGTAGTTTAAATGAGAATCTCCACATCTTTATATTAATTGTGCCGCTTGAACATACATATTGCATGCAACTTTACAGTTGCGGGAATTATAGATTTTTGCTCCCCTCTTGAATATTCCAAAGTCCATAGGGCACTTGAAGCTCCTGGAACGGATTGTGGTTCATTGTCCATCATTTGATGACGACAATTTTGAAGAATTGAAAGAAGAATTTTGTCACCTGCGGTTTTTGAAGGTGTTGGTGTTAAAAGGATGCAATAAAATGAGGTGTCTGCCAGAATAATTTTTTTGTTTTATGAAAATCATGCTTGTTATAACCATTTATTACTACTTCTTGTGAGTAAGGTGGTTGTTTCAGTGCCATATTAATTGGCATTTCAGCGTATCTATTTTCAAACCATGTCTGTGAAGCAATTACTTGTTAAACAAGAAGCTTATTATTGGTTGGAGAAGACTATATCAATGCGTGTCCAACTTTATTAAGCCCTTTAACCAGCCCATAGTTGTAGTTTAACAACTTTTAATGGATTGTCCAAAACTCTCTGTGAATTAAGTTTGAAATGCCATTTAATGCATTATTGGAATTAAATGGATTTTCCACACCCCTTGTCTTTGGAATTATGTTTGAAATGTGATTTAATGCATTATTGGAATTAAGTTTGAAATGTGATTTAATGCATTAGTGTTATATATATTTTTTCTATTTCTTAGAATAAGCCTTCTTATTAAATGAGTCTTAGTATGAATTACACAATGAATGTCAATATGGGAAAACTTGTGTAACATTTGCAAGAGAATATAATAACTAGCATACCTCGAAGTTGGGGAAAGGGAACGCTGAAGTGAATTAGGACAATATGTTGATTGAAGATAAGAAAAGTGTGTTGGATGGTTCATGGATAACAAATAGAGTATACATTGAATAGGGTCCATTGATAATGTATGTAAATGATCTTTGAGATGGTTAAGCATTGTCATAGTTGATTTCTAAAAGTATATGGAAGAAATTTTGAGGAGGACCAATTTTCTAGAAAGAAAGCACGTGTGATTTGGCTTCCCACATTAAATCTTGTAAGTTCTAACTACAATATGTATTCCTCCTTTCATAATTTGTTTTTCCAATAATGAGCCCCGTCCCATTCTTCAATAACCCTTCTAGACTTAGCTCTCCAAGTATTGTCTACAAGTACCCATTGAACTTAAAAAACTATTAGTCCAATAAACGTTGGGTGAGGAATCAATCCCTCCTCTCTCATTTTATCACCAATATTGTTGTGCTTGTTTTCACTTTGGACCACTTAAAAGATTGGACAATTGAATTTATAACACACCTATCAAAATCAATAAGAGTGTTTATTTCTGCAAATTACTCCAATGAGTTGACAACTGCTCCAACAAATTCTTTCTTTCTATTTGACTATGTTGTCAAAATTCAATTGCAACTACAACAAAAACTTCTACATAATCAAATTATCCTTTAGACTATAGATACTTTTTGTTAGAGGTTAATTTTCTTGAGTTTGGACTCTTCAAAGAAAGCAAACAAAGCATCTACTTGATCCATATGCTAATCGTATAGTTAATTTTTTACTCATTCTAGATATAACATGGAAAGGGAAAAAACAAATACCAATTAAACAATGCCATTAATACATATAAACTACTTAGAAGATTAAAGAGCAAGATAGACTAAGATAGACTAGGAGTGAAAACTAAACACACCACAAAAGTATATCATGGGGATTACCTTAAATTGTACCAATTTAGATTCATTGATGTTACCCCCTAACAACTCATCAACACAATCTGGCTTCACCTAGACAACACACATAAAAAAGACATAATTATAACTTGATACCATGCCAAAAAGCTCTTAAAAATGATTAGATCTCTCTCTAGCTTCACATAAACAATACACAACAAAGAACATAAGGATTCTTTGATACCATGCCAAAAGGATCATAAAAACATAATTGAATCTCTTGTGAATCTCTCTCACTAAAAAAATAGCTGGCGAAGAACCATACAACATTTAGACCAAAGCACTCCATAGTTTCCCATGGCCTCACTTTAAGGGGCATGATAAAGAAAATGTGGAACAACAAGGACATAATTTTGGTTCTTTGTAGACTTCAAGAAAACATTCAACACAGTTACAATGTTAAAAATTATGGGAGAGGCTGTTGGAGTTAGGAATCCCAATAGAATGGAGAACAAAGGAACATAGATGTCACAAGTTCAATCTCCCAAAAATCAAAACCATGATTCAATCATTCCAACTTGATTTCCATTTAAAAGGAAATGGAAAACTCACGTCTGCAACAAAATTGATGTGCATAATCGTCAAAACCCCTTGCAAAATAATGGCAACCCCAAGTGACGCATATTCCAAGGAACTCCTAATCATGGGTGTCAACAGATGTGCAATCATTCTAGACAACTGGGCATGAAAGAACGTTTGTTGGGGATCCATTCAAGCACTAAAAACACTAAAGATCAAAGAGGGTTATTCCTTCTTGAGTGTTTCTTTCCACGATATGATGACTATCCCCTTGTAACAAATTCTTCAAATTAGACTGCAACAGGCGAACCTTGGGCTCCCATGTGAACCTAAAATTCCCTAAACCCTAAGCACCCCTTTCACCAAAATATATTTAACCTTAGAGCCCCCATGTGATTTCCATAAAGTACATGTAAATGTGAACAAAACCACCAAATTGATGTAGCCCTCTGCTTTTTTCTCCCAAGCCCCTAACATCATTGAAATTATCAAATTGTGACATTGCTATCTTGAATGTTGAACCAAACTATCACATTTGTGTGTTTCTCGAAGGAACTCCTCATGAATCCGCTATGTTATTATATAGACAAAAATACATCCGATGTTATGTTATTATAGTGGTAGAACACAAATTGTAATTATATTTATGAAGAACAACTACACCAATTTTTTCATAAGAAAACTTACCTTTGTAAGAAAATTCAAATTTCGGGGTTGCCATTCCAAATATCTCAATTTTTTTGAATGCAACACATTGAATGGAAGATATGGAACTTCTCCTTAAAAGAAAACCAATTCCTTAAATATAATTTTACAATCTCCTTGAACTTTTACCAACCTTCCCAATGAAAGAATTCTCAATGAATCACACATGGAATCTAATTTTGTTGTTGTTATAAACACTCTACCCATATTTTTCCTGAACCAAAGACCTTTAATTCCTTGAGCGGTGTACATGATGTGCAACTCGATGATCCCAAAGAACACCATTCCATAACAACATTGCATCTGAAGGATTGAAATGGACAAGCGATTGTGCATGTACATGAATTGGCCCAGATGACACTGAAGAACTATTAGACAATCTCTATTCAAGTTTGCAAGATTGAACGTCATAAAGAAGAATTTATCGACGAGAATATTCAGATGAAATTTCTGCAAACATACTTCCACTATGGTCGAATCGTGCTGCTCCGCAATTGTCAAATGCATGCAATTGCCAAATGCATGCAATTGCCAATTTGCAAGTGCAGAAGAATCCCAAAGGCGAACATCATAATTACAGGATGATAGTAAAAGGTGACTTCCAGGTGTAGACCAGTTTCTAGTTCCACACAATGTACATTGAACCAAAGTTATTAGTGACTGATGGAAAGCATGGCTTTCCAACACATTTCCACTGTTTGAATCAAAGATCTTCAATTCTCCTGCATGACTTCCAATAGCAATACGGGTAGAACTGCCCAAAAATGTAACTGAAGTCAATAATATAGGATCATCATGGCATGTACGCAAAGGTCTGAAACGGATAAAAACAAACTGTCGATCACGCCTATGCCCATGAATTCCACCATATTGTGTTCTAAACTCGGGAGTGCTTAGTCGTCCTGCTGTGTTAAAAGGTGCATCTAGAGCTCTGTTAGGTTCATGACATACATGTGGATGCAACAAAGACAATGGAGGAAGAGTGGTAATAGGAGCATGGCACTGTCGATGCCGGATGCTTCAAATATTGCACAACCAATGAGTCCAGAGTGGCACGTTCATCTATTTTACCGTTGAACATTAATTCTTTCTTTAATAGATTCAATGCTTCTTTGGGAAGGCCTTCCAGAAAATAGTATTGGACCGTTTCCGTTGTCGTTCAAATATGGCAGCATATTTGTTTTAGAAATCCAGCAGATAACCGCCTTTCTTTCTGCCGTGGGACAGAGTCGGTGCTGTGGGACGGGGCGGCGCCGACGAGTATTTGGCTTTCTTTGTTCGAGACAAACCCGAATACCCCGCAGGTGACCGCCTTTTTCCTGCGGTGGGACGGAGTCGCTTCGGCCGCTACCATTTGTCTTTATTTGTCCAAGATAGATCGGAAAACCATGGGAAATGAAAAATGTGGATAAGACAAAAACATAGATGTCAATGTTTAATAGGTTGTGGACAGACGACGAAAAAGCTAAGAAGAATCTGACTCATTGATTTTGGAGGACAACTAAGAATATGTCAGCATCTTCAATGCATAGTCATCAGATTAGGGTTTAAGGTTAAATAATGTTAAAAGATTTGTGCCCATTGTCAATAGATGTACGCCTTCTACGTAAATAGTGCTTTCTTCTTTATTTTATAATATTTTTTTCCTTTTCTTCTTTCGACATATCTTGGATGATTTTCACACAATTATCAACATTGTGCATGATTGCAATTCTTTGTTTGTATAGAGTTATTTTTCTAAGCGTCTTCAATTCTATTGGTTATATTCTTACTTCAACAAAGAGTATTTTGCAAGTGGTGTCTTTTTACTCTTAGACAACTTGTTATGAGGGTGTATTTTTGCACTCATTCACATTGATACCATATTCAATTATGAAAATACTTGGTCCACATACTTTACAACTATAAATGGGTATTGGCATTATGAGCATTTGAAAGAGGGAGTCCAACATTTATTAGTGTCAAAATTTTGTTATTCTACACTATTTTGTAGTAAAAAATAGGATCTCATTAAAAACTGGGTCTAAATATTTATTGTTTTAAGCTATTTCTTGTGGTTCTCTTTGACATTAATTTGTGATTGTTTTATTCATTTTTAGAGTGAGAAGATCATTGTCAAAGTTTTCATTCCTTAAAAAATAATATCACATGATATCTCAAATAAAGTACATTTTGTTGGGACTCTCACCTTATCCCCGATTTCTATAAAACCAATTGCATAGGTGGCCAACATTTTCACCCACTAAAGTGTTAACACCCTACTCTATTATACATTATGCATGCTCCATGTGTCAAGTGTTGAGCTAATTCCTTATGATACTTGTGGTTTAGAAGTTTATCATAATCAGTTTCACTATCATATCACACATGAAATATAAAATTTTATAAGGATTTTTGAAAAAACGAAATTAAGTATAAAGTTTTCTTTTACTATCAAATTTTTGGATGAGTACAATGATTCTCCAACATTTTTCAAATTATATATTTTATAGCATAAAAGTTTATTAATATAATTTTTTACAAATATAATTGAACATTTGTATTTAGTTAAATTATATTGAAAAAATATTTATATTTCATTACTTACCATCACAATTAAATCATAAATTGTATTAAGTATATAATTTTTGTCATTATGGTGTTTAAAAGAGTTGGATTTATGGGTAATGAATGATAATAAGCAAAATTGTATTAAGTATATAATTTTTGTCGTTATGGCGTTTAAAGGAGTTGGATTTACGGGTAAGGAATGGTAAGAAACAAAGATTATGATATTATTTTAAAATATGTAGTTTTAAAAAAATATGTATTAAATAATTTGATAACCTCTGCACTATACATCCTGAGTGGGTCTAATGGTTAAGAACATGTGTTTCCTCCTAAGAGGTCACAAGTTCAAATACAGAGAGGGGTAGGGTATGTATACCTTCGTAGACTTTACCAGTAAAATCGTTGGGCAGAGGAGGTCTCATACACCAATTTGGTGTCTGGCTTGGCCTAACAATTACCCTTAGTTTGCAAAGATACGGAAAAAACCTCACTTCATGATTATATAAATAAATTAGAGTTTAATTTATATTTTTCAATTAAAAATATTAAATAGTTTTATAATGGATGTATACATAAGTTAATAAAAATTTATTGTTTAATTCATATTTTTCAATTAAAAATATTAAATGATTTTATAATGGATCTATATATAAGTTAATCAAAAATTATTTTCAAATAAATTGGATTTTTTTTTGTAGATTAAAATTTGCATTTCCTTCAAAAACTGAAAAACTTACATATCCCGAGGAATCTGGAGGTCGTCCTGCCAAAAAGAGGAAACCCGTGTCAACTCTAGGCTCCTAAAAAAGTATACTAAACTGTCTTTGTAGCTGTATCTATGCTAAGCAAAATAAAACTGCATATACATAGAGGGCTCAAAAGCCTCTTAAAAGTTGTCCTACAGAACTGAACAAAGATTAAACTATAACACAAACTTAATAGGTCATGGACCAGGAACGTCACTGCTCTCTTCTCCATGAGTGGGTCGGTTTTAGGTAGGAGTGAGACTGAAGGGTCGACGATAAATTGGACATCTGCTGGAAGCTGGTCCGCCTGAGAGTGCCTCAAATAGTAGATCCAATCGACGATTTATGCATTCCTAGTGAAACATCTAATCTATTGTATCTCTATGGATGTCCATGATAAAATTGAGATGTTCCTCTGAGAGATTAGGCATGGTGGAATCTGGGACCTCCTCGTTGGTAGGAATGATATCTTGAAGTGGAATGAGTGGAGGTATCTCCTCAATAATGGGAAATCCCCAATGGCCATCCAATGGGCTAGTTGGATAAGTTAGGCGCAATACCTCTGTATGTGTTGCTAAGTGTTATAGCGGCCTACTTGGCATCAGAATGGTTGTGGACGAGCCCTCTGCATTCCCAGGAAATGGAGCCGATGAAGCTTCCTCAATGAGTGGACAACGCCAATTTTCCTCTTCCATGTTCGTATCCAAGCCCGACGTGTCATCAAAAGGGGTATTATGAGGAGTAGACTAGTGTGGCTCGCTATCAGGGACACCAACATTTCTTCTTCGATTCACAACGTAGCAAAGATAATCTGGGCCTCTGCGAGAGCGACCACGACTCACGAGGCATGATTCCAGTGTTGAAGGCATGGAGTTGTATGTGGGGAAAAAGCAACCAGAGCTAAGCACGTCTATATTTCCCTAGAGGAGAAGCCAAATGCACCAATAGAGCCCGAAAGAGAAACATGATGAGAAAACCAGAAAGGCGTATAGAAATAATTGTGTTCCAACGCATTAAGGGAGAAGTTACAACAGAGGCGACATCGTCTTCTGTGGTATACACTTCCTCATTAAGATCGTTGACATCATGAACCAGTGAACCTGAATTCGCATGGAATGAGAAATCCCATCAACAACACCTTGCATTGAATACATCCTCGTGAAGGGAAGTCAGGAGGAGAGGAAAAAAACAGGGGTTGGATTTATGTGCATGGTCATGCACATGGAACCCCATTTGGGGTTCAAATAGATTGGATTTAATGATAAAGAATAAGGAGTTTTTGACTCGACAAGGTTCAATCTTATGAGAGCTTTCCCTTAAGTTATGGGATCAATTTTATATTTGTGATTCCTGGAATTAAATATATTTATTTTAACATTTGTAATCAGTTCTACAATTAAATATATTTAAATCTTTATTTTAATTTGCTTTGGAATAAAATATTTTTATTTGGAGATTTGTAATTTGCCCTCTAATTAAATATCTTTATTTCCGGATTTTGTCAGGGACTTAAATATCTTTATTTTAGCAATTGTAATATATTTGAAATTAAATATCTTTATTTTCAAATTTGTAAATTGTCCTATAATTAAATATATTTGTTTACACATTTGTAACTTGTCTTGTCGTGGAATTAAAGATCTTTATTAGATTTTCAATTTGTCATGGAATCAAATATTTTTATTACAAAATTTATAAATTGTCTTGGAATTAAATAATGTTTTTTTTACTTTCCAAATTTGTAATTCGTCTTGGAATTATATATCTTTAATTTAAAATTTCTAAATTGCATTTGGAATTAAATATCTCATATATGTAATTTATCTTGGAATTAAATATTTTTATTTTCAACTAAATGATTTTATTAATTAGATTTACTTTATTAATATCTCAATGTTTTTCTTTTGTAAATGAGTGTAGGAATCTATATTACTTGTAAGTGTTATGATACAAAAGTGGGGATCCTGGTCTGCCTAGAAGGAAACTAGACCAAGGGGTCCCAGCTGCTAGAATTGATAGTTGTGGTGGATGGTTCTGGTCAGCCACAAGGGGAAACCAGACCAGACCTTCCATACCCAGTTTGAAAAACACAGACATAAAGAAAAAAACTAAAACTTTCCCCCTAAACCAGAGTTTGTAACATATCTAAACTAACCTTCCACTGCCTGGGCATAATTGCCATTAGACTAAAAAAATTCAAAATGACGAAAATAAGAGGCATTACAACACTTGGGGGTGCTCCTTCCCGCCATCTGCCTGGCTCTTGTTATCTTCCTTCTGGGAGACCGTGCGGGTCTTCCTGATTTGGGCTGGTGCGCCTTGTCCATCCGCATGCGTGATGTCCATGTGATGCACATAGCATAGGTAAAGGTGGAACTGAGCCGCCAACTGCTCCAACTTGCATTTTTGGTCCTTCTCTACCTCTACTAACAATTTGATGATTGTTTCCAGAATGCTGAGGCGATGTAAGATCTCGTCCAACATTGTCTTGTTTTCCTGGTTATCCTCCTGTCTGGCTTCCTCCTTTTCTGAATTCACTTTCCCGATCAACATCTTGGTTAGCTAGGCCATCTCTATCATTTTGTGGTACAGGGTTTCCTTGGGTCATGTAGTCGCCAGATTAGTCACTCAGTCCGCTTCCAGCACCATGTCACCCCACTCTTTGCCTTTACGCTTGTCCTTTAATTCCTCTTCCCATCGGGTAATTGTTGCCTTCCCCTTCGGCGCAACCAGAGTATGGAAGGTGCCCTCTGCATCTTTCACTGCCTGCTCCATTCTTGTTAACAATCACAAACTTTCCGAGAATTCATTCCCAAGGGGGATCCTCTTCCTGTGCGTATGCTTTAGTCACGCCATCCCTCTTTGCCTACCACGGATCCTGCTCTGGCTACTCGACCTGTACCTCACTTCACAAGTTTCCTTACTCTTTCTTCCCTTGAAACTGTAATAACCCTTAATGTTGCGCTCCTTTTGTTTTCTTCTACTCCTGCTGTCCCTCTTCTTATGGTATTTCCCCCGCTGCGAGCCTCTACTTCCAACCATGATTTGCCCGAGGTGGTGAGCGCTTCCGTCATTATTTGCTGGTAAGGCTCGTTTGATCATGATGGTACTACATTTATCCCTGTACTTTACACTGCCCTTACTCGCTTGTGATCCAACTGTGCCTATCCCCGTACTTGTACTGGGGGCTGGTGGATCATTCCTGGTTATCACCATCTCCTCATGCCTTAAGTCATTCATTACATTCGACTTGCTGCCTGGCCATTCACCCGTGCTTTCCCCATGACTCTTACTAATGTATCGGCCTTGCTTCTGTTCACCCACTTGCTGCCTATTGTGATCTTGCATGATGATTTATGGCCAAGTGTTGGGAAATCATATTTTGCCTAGGTCCCATGTTCCTTCCGAGAGTCCTTGTGTTGTCCTCCTCGACGTGACTTTCCATGCTTAAGCTGCCATCACGATCTTTTGTCTCCAGGTGGCTGCAGTCTATCCTAATTTGTCCGCTCAGTATTCTGATCCAGGCTTTGTCTAGTTCCAGGCCTTCCTTGTCGACCCCCTCATTGGCGAGTCTGTCCGCTAGAGCGTTCACTGACCTGCGCACCCACTGCAACTCCACTGTGTTCAATGTGCTTAGATTCTCTTAGATTTTATGCAGGGAGTGTGCTAGGTGCCAATGTCGTTGAACCTTGCCCACTTTGGTGTTGTTTTGGAGTTTTTTCACCGTGTTGATTACCAGGGTGGAGTCACCTTCCACAATGGTGTTTGTCATCCTTTCTCGGCATAGGATTTCAAGGCTGAGCTCCAGGGCTCCGAATTCCACTGCGTTGTTTGTTGAGTTTCCTATGCTCCCCGTGTACATTCAGATGATATTGCCACCACTGTCTCTGATCACTCCACCTGCCCCTGCCACTTCCAGATTTCCTTTTGCCGCCCCGTTAAAATTCAGTTTGAGGAACCCTGACGTAGGAGGATTCCAATTGCAGACTCCTATCTGGAGTTGCGGTTCACGTCCCATAGGTATGTTGTTGCTCCAATCTTTCGGATGGAGAAATTCTAGGATGCGGGAGTCTTGGTTTGCAAGTTGAAATTTCTCCTTATTGTAGTTGCGGCTCTGCACTGTTTCTCTTATTTGAGAGACTATTGAATCCTTCATCCTTTCTACTAGTAGGCTATCATTCCCGAAGATTCACTTGTTCCTTTCTTTCCAGATCACCCAGATGATCATCCCTGACGTTAGATTCCAACAAAGGTTCACCATTTCATTTTCGCTGTATCTTTCATTCCAATCTTTGATGGTTGCGTTGATGTCCCCCCTGACTCTATTTGATTGGTGGTAGATGCATGCCACCCAATCCCAAATTTTGGTTGTGTAGCTACATTCGTTAAGGAGGTGATCAGTTGTTTCCTCCTTGACCTAATAGAGATGGCAAYGYGAGGGACCTATGAAACCCCTTTTCATGAGGTTCTCCTAGGTTAGAATTAGGTTGTGTAGTAGTAGCCATTCAAACATTTTGATTTTTGTCCATTGGGGACTCTTCTAAATATTTTCCCACTGTGGCTCTAGATTTTCTTGGTCCTGGCCCGCGATGTAATACTGTGCTTCTTTTAAGTTGAATTCACCCCCATTTTTCCTGCCCCACCTTAATTGGTCATTGTCTTCCGAGACCCCGATTTTCCTTTTCCCCAATTCCTCCACGTCTTTCATTATTGTTTCGATCTGGGCTCTATTTTGTGGATTAAGCTTGTCCCAGATCCTCCATTCGACGCTGCCATCCCTTTGCTTCCAGTATTGATGGATTTTTGTTTTGCCTTGCCTAATCATTTCCTATTGGAGCTCCTCCATGTTCGAAGTTTCCATTCCGGGTTCCTGTTTCCACGTGTCCTCCCAGAACCTTGTTGTTCTACCATTTATGAATTCCCAGAAGCTATGATTCTTGATCCATTTATTATTTCTCCAGGAAAGATTCCAGATGGCTGATCCCTCCCTTATTTCCATGAACTGAATTCGCTCATGGTTGTTGATGTTCAGGGCATACTTGGATTTCCAGAGATTTGCCCACAACACCGATTTGTCTTTTACCCATCTCCACCAGAGCTTTGCCCTGTAGGCCTTGTTGGTTACCTGTGGGTCTTGCAACCCCATGCCTCCTTTTCTCTTTGATCTGCATACCTTGTCCCAGGCCACTAGGGCCCATTTATTTTTGTTTTCTGTGCCTCTCCATAGGAAATCTCTTTGGATGGCTCTTATATTTGGTAGTATTCCTTTGGGGACTGGAAACACTGACATCATAAATGCCAAAATTGCTTGTAGAACTGTTTTAGTGAGGATAAGCCTTCCGGCTAGGTTTAAAGCTCTGTATGTCCATTTTTTTACCCTCTCCTGCAATTTACTAATAACTCCTTCCCATGTAGAATTTTTGCAATCTCTATCCGTCAGGGGGATTCCCAAGTATTTCATTGGGAGTGTTTTATGTTCAAACCCCAGAATGTTGTCCAAGTTTCTTTGAATTACCAGATTAGTGTTGAAAAAATATATCATGGACTTAGAGTGATTGATTTCCGCCCTCGAGGCTTCCCCGAAGTCTTCTAATATTTTTTTATAAGCCTTCGCTTCCTTTATCGTGGGTGTGCCATGGAGCAGGGTGTCATGAATGAACTGTTGGTGTGTTGAGGTTGGACAATTTTCAAATGGTTTGAGGCCTTTTATTTCACCAGCTACAGTTGTGCTTTTTATACTTCTACTTAGCCCTTCCATCATTAGAATGAACAGGAAGGGGGATAGTGGATCCCCTTGTTTGATGCCTCTAGATGGATAGAAAGGTTTGGTTGGGGATCCATTTATTAACAATGAGAAACTTGTCGTTGAGACTAGTGTGATGATCTAATTGATCCAATGCTGGTCGAAACCAAAAGCTTCCAGCATCTTGGCCATGCAGTGCCAACTTATTTTGTCATAAGCCTTCTCCAGGTCAAGTTGGATTATCATCCCCCCTCTCCTTTGTCTTTTCAGCGTGTGGATTATATCATGGGCTTGGATGATATTGTCCAGGATTTGTCTCCCTTCCACATAGCCCGAATGTTCCTGTGAAATCAATGTGGGAAGGAGTGGTTTCAGTGTATTGACTATGACTTTGGAAATTATCTTGTAAAAAACATTGCACAAAGCTATTGGCTTGTAGCGATCTGGAGTCCTAGCTTCGTTTTATTTTGGGATTAGAGGAATCATTGTGGCATTTAAAGCTTTCAAGATGGAGGCTGAGCACCTGGAGTCCTCCACCACCCCATATATGTCATACTTAACCACATCCTAGTTGGATTTGAATAATTCTACCGTGAAGCCATCTGGGCTTGAGGCCTTTCCATTAGGCATCTCCTGGACCACTTGGTCGATTTATTCCTCTGCGATGGGTTTGCATAGGGTGAAATTTTGATCCTCTGCGACCAATTTGGGGATGTGATAAATTATCCTCTGGATGGCCCCGGATCTATCTTGGTTGGGCTCTTTGGCTATCCCCTGGAAGTGATTGACCAGTGTATTTTCAATGTCCTAGTGGGATTCTCTTTCGATCCCGTCTTGATCCCTAATTTTCAAGATTTAATTATGAGATCTTCTTGCGATAGTTGTTATGTGAAAAAACTTGGTGTTCCTCTCCCCTTCCTTAAGTCACCTTCTTCTGGGCTTTTGGCGCCACATAGTCTCTTTCTGCTTGCATATTGCTTCCCATTCCTGGATCATTTGTATCTCTTGTTTTTTTCGATCCTCTGTGTATCCCTCTTTGATGCAAAGTTCCTGCAGCTTCCACATCTTATCCTCGATGAATTTTTCCGCCTGGTCTATGTTCCACTCCTGAAGTTTTTGTTTGATGTACTTGAGTTTCTTTTATAGTTTGAACATCCGTGTCCCTTGGTTCGGTAGTTCCTCCTGCCAACATTGGTTGATGTTCTCCTTGAAGGTGGGATGGTCGATCCAAAATTTCTCAAATCTAAATGGCCCGTTCTTTGACGTGGTCTGAAAATTCACTTCCAATTGAACCAACCAGTGGTTTGATCCCCCCCAGGGGAGGACACTGCAGTCCAAAGCTAAACCCTGCAAAATGATGGATTCCAAAACCAGGAATCTGTCTAGCCTTGTGGCTACTTGGTGGTGATCTAGTCATTTGTTGTTCCAGGTGAACTGTCCATTGTTGGTCCTGATGTCCACAAGCTCCATTGTGTCTATGAAAGCTGAGAATTCTTCCGCATCCCTTTCCAGTCTCCTGGTGCCCCCTTTTTTCTCAGCAAGAGTAGTGATGATGTTGAAGTCCCCAGCCAGAATCCAGTGGAGGTTGTTGGTTCGTTCTTTTATATTCTCTAGGTCTAGGAGCATTCTCCTTTTTTCCTCCAACACCTAGGGGCCATACACATTCGTGCATAGAATTTACGCCGTGTTCCCTATAAATGGCATGTAAATAGAAAGTGTGTGTCTCGTGGCTTCTGCTGCGAGTAGGTTCACCGATTTTGGGTTCCACAAGGCGAGAATTCTTCCCGCCGTCTATTGGCTTTTGACAACCAACATCTTGTACTTAATCTAGTGTTTTTTACTGATTATTTCCATTCTGTCCAGTTTGGATTTTGTTTCTTGAATGAAACAGAGGTCAGGTTGTTCCTTCCTCGGTCTATTTTTAAGGATTCGTTGCTTTCCTGGGCTATTTAGGCCTCTTATATTCCAAGTTATAATATTCATTTAAACATGTGGGGGGAAGTTGGGGAAAATATTTTTAATATTACCTGAATTTATCAGCAGGGCTCCTAGTTCTTCTAGGGATACGCTGTTTGATTTCCTTCCTTTCTTCCTCCTTGCCTTCTTGGGTGAGTGTTGTGGCTGTCCATCTTCTATTTTGGTTCCCAGGTGTCCTATCTCGCCATGGATGCGCTTGGTACCTCTGGATTTTTCTTCCTCCCTTAGGAGGAAGAGATATTGAATGCGATCCAGTTGCTTCGTTGGCACATTGTCAACTCCTTTCCTTTTCCATTGTTCCAGTATGTTCAGGAGGTCTATTCCTTCCTTTTCCACAATGTATATGATATTTGGGTCTTCTGCTCCTACCTCACTTGGTGTCATATCAACATCTCCGTATACCTCTTGCATTGGGGTGTTGGCGTCTTCGTTTCCGACTTCCATAGGACTCATGTTGCCTCCCTTATCTCCCTTGTTGTTTGGATTTTATGTGTTCTCATGAGTTGCATGTTCACTTGTTTCCCTAGATTTCATATTTTCCTTTCCCCCTTCTTCCCCCTGGTTGGGGCTGCCCCTTCCTTCTTCTCTATTCCTGGCTTCCAAGTTGCTTTCTGTTGGGGCTTTCCTTGTCTTTTGTTTCCTTTGCTTTTGTGATTCATCATCACAAAACCGTCCTCATCCTGTTGTAGTTTGGTGTTTTCCGGTTCTTGTTTTTTATTGAGAGGACATTCTCTCAGTAGGTGTCCATGTTCATGACATATTCTGCATCGAAATGGGATCTGCTCGTAGTCTATGCTTTGTATCCATTCCTCATCCCTAAAATCCAGGCTTATGGCCTCCGGGAGAGCCCCCGAGACATCCATCTCTATGCAGATCCTTGCATAGGATGTGTATCTTCCTTTTAATGTTTCTTCCAATGTCTTGACATATTTTCCAAGCTTGTTCCCTATTGCTTCGAAGGTGGACGACGACCAATAATCTAGCGGTAAGGAGTAAAGCCTTAGCCAGACTAGGACATTTTTAAAGGTTTCTTTCTCCAGGGAGATTTTTTCCTTTCATGGGCATATGTACAGCCCCGCTAAGGCGTGGAAATATGCCCCCCCATCAAAGACTTTATCCCTGTCCTCTAGGTTCATAAAGACTGTTGTGAAGAACCCTTTCGATCCTAGGTGGAGTTCAACTTCTCCACTTGGCTTCCATTGGTATTTTATCCAACTGTGCAATGTTTTTTCTGTGGGCCACAGGCCCATGAACTTGCAGATTAGTGCATGCGTCTTCATCTGATCCCGAAAGAGTTGCGTTTGGGGGTCTTCCAGTATAACTTTGGGGATCAATGTTGTTTTAGGTTTACACAAGTTGTTCCCACCCACCCCACTAGGGTTCGTCGTTTATTGCATACCGTTCTAGGCTTCTCTGGCCTCTTCCCCCACGCCATCAGTTTTCCTTGGTTGACCTCTTGATTCTTTTCCTATCTTGATCCTGAGGTGCATGTCAGAGGTTCCTTGAAACCGACGCCGCATGGGCCTTTCCGTCTGTCCACCATTAACTGCTTGTATGAGGGGGTTCCACTCCCTCCCCCTTTGGTAACCATGCTGGCCACTGCTGAAACCATAACTATTAAACCCTAGATTGAATTTTTCGTCAGAGCCGTAGCATAGTCCTTGAGCAACTATTAATATCTCAATGTTAATATATATTTTTTAGTTAATAAAAGATATGGTAATTAAGAAACATTTCTTTTAAAAAAAATTTCATATAGAAATAAAATTTTAAATTTAACTAAGTATTTCCTTACCTTTCATAAGATTCAATAAACCAAGTTGATTTCTTCATCTTCATCCTATCTTAACAATCTTACATTTGATTATAGAATTTTAAAACCAATATTATTTTATAAAATTTTAATCCATGAATGCAAATGTTATTATTAAATTTTTTATCCACCAAAATATTTGAAACCAAAACATACTATTTTTAAATTTCATCATCATCATTTTCATTATCATCTTTAAAATAAACTCATAGCTTAAAGATGATATATTTTATTATATAATTTAACCTAGAATATATATCAAGTTCTTAAGTATTTACACTCTTTTTAATATGGATAAGAGTTCTTCATTTAAATAGTAAAACAACCTCAAATGTGATCATATTAATTGTAATATCTTTAAAATATATTTATTATTACAATTAACAACATTAATATGAAAATTCCCCTCAAATTACTTCGACAATCACATTCTTCAGTTTAGGGAGTATGCTAGTTTTATTATGAAATAATAACATTCATTTGACTAGATATCTTGGCATTCCTTTCACTAGATGTCGTAGCATTCCTGTAGCTTTACAACTCATACAAAATCATATAACATGTCCATAGAAATATTTCTATGAAGAAACAACAAAAGGAGCCTCTCAGAGAGATGGCTCAGCCTTGCTCAATGAGGCCATAAACTATACATTAACAGTAAAATTCTCAATATGTTATAATAAGTGTTTGGCTTGGGACAAACCAAAAACTGAAAGGATTCATCAATCTCAATCAACATGGATATTGAACCAAGTTGTGCAAAAATTCCGATGATCCTTGCAAGGACTTTTCCCAAATCTTCCAGCGGCCAACATCCATTCCAAAACCAGCTTTGGAGAGAGCGTTCACTTCAACATTCATGTGTCTGTAAACATGTGTAAAAGTGACGCGAGGGAAGGAGTTTGCAATGGGTGAGATTTTTTCAAACAATAGTTGTAAAGTGTAATTGTGAAGATTACAAGTTTTGTTCATATATATATATATAACTAATTTAATCATTAAAAAACTAAAAACTATAAATTAGAATATACAATTATTATAAAATGATTGAATAAAAAAAGATATAATAATATATATTATAATAATTAACTTTCAAAAATATAAATGAATTTTTCTATATTATATATTTATTATTATTATGTAAATTTTTTTACAATATTAATTATATAATTGGTATCCCCATTTAGAGAGGATAATATGAGATATTGTCTTCTATATTTGTTATTATTATATAAAAAAATTATAATATTAATTATACCAATTGCATATGTGAGAAAAGGATCTCAGTGAGGGGCTTCTAATCAAAGGATGTCAGTGAATTCTACTCAAGATGACTTTAAGGAAGAAGTTACAACCTGCCAGCGTACCAACTAAAAGAGGACATGGAGCTTCGAAATCAGGACTCCTCCATTCCCTCCAATGTTGGATTGGAAGAAGTTGTCATAGTCATGCGTTTCACTAACTCTTAATGTTCTTTAAATTTATTAGAATATTATGCATCTTTTTCAAAATATACAACTTTAATAAGTTCTAGGATGTTTTGAAAGCTCTGCTTTTTACATATAAAGAGTTGTTTGTTTTACTTCAAAACTTCAAATAACAATAATATATTTTTATTATTTAGCTTAACTAAGATTTTTTTTTCGAATTTCAATTATATATAAATAATAAACAAAATATAATAATTTTTATTATTTTATTCAAACTTAAAATAACATATAATAAATTAATTTTTAAAAATTTGAATTAGTTTTTAATTCGAATTCAGACGATGGTGGTGATAGTGTCGACGTTGGTGGTCCTTGCAACGATGCCTCTCGACTTCGATTTCCCTGAGTCCTAACCATCTTGAATAACTGAATCTCCATCCAACCAAAAGCTTATTAGAAAAGGGTTTAAAGCATTCAATGTTTTACTCAAATTTATAATTGCAAATATAGGGTTAGACATAAGTTCTTTATACTTGTCTGTAAACATACACTAATCCTATAAGGTAAGTTGCTAAAGGTTAGGGTTAAAGTATCTAAGTTTAGTAACTTTCTCCCTGTAAGCACTAACTCTCTCTCCTTACTAGCTATGTTGGTGCTGCGAGGTACTCGTCAATTACCCTAACTTACCTAATTAACAATTGTCTAACCCTTCCAGTAAGTTGATTAAATTCCTGACTAGAAAAAGTAGATTGCTTAGATGTGTATAACAACTTTCAATGGGATTTATTCTTTGATCAAAGAACCATCAATGTGCTTGAATTGTTGGACAATGAGGGTTTTTATCAATGCTCTTTTCTCAAAATGGGACAATCAATGAAATTAAACTCATGCTAACAAATCAATTCAAGTTAACCAAGTGTGAGATAACAACAAATCGGTTACTTGATACTTAAAGTTGTAAATTGCAGATTAGATTACCAACTTTCTTAAGTGAAGTTCCAATGAGTCATTCCCAGTGTTTAAACAAGTTGTGAAAGATCACTAACTAATTCCAACTTAATATTCGATTAACATTAAATTCATGGACTATCTCGATTCTCAACATGAAATTTATAGTGCAAATCAATTCCGATTTGTGAAAATGGAGAATGATATTTGCTTAAGGTTTTAATAAACCAATTTTAATCTTGTTTGTGAAACATGTGTTAAAAAAATGTTATCTTAAATTTAAATTTATTATTTTAAATTTAAATGTTTGTGAAACCATATTTATTTTAAATTTAAATTCATAAGAAAATAAACCGAGGGGTAGGCATAACAAACCGAGGGATATTAACAATTTATAATAAGAAAATAACAATTTAAATAAAATAAATGAAATAATAAATAAAAATAATAAAAAAATGTTTGAATAGGGGTAGGCATCATGGGACCTCGCATGAGGCCCACGTGCCTCTCGCTCCTTCACTCACCTAAACCTAGATTTTTTCGTGCCTTTTCACAAACTCTACTCCTACGCTCACGCTACTCATTCTTCCTCGGCTAGGCTTCTCTACCTCTGCTCATGGTTAGGGTTGCATATTCACAAGATAAAATAACGTTGTTTTTTTTTTTTTGACGAAAACGGTTATGGATTATATTAAAAGGTGGACTGGCCACATATTCGTTTACAAAATTGGCCTTGAATTTCTTCCGGCCTGCATTCTGAAGCCATTCTACTTCTATAGCTATACGCCTTCTTAAAATTCTAGCTTATTTACAGCAATGGCTACTATACAAAATGCCAAATTGCTGGTAAGGACCTGCTTACAGACTACTTGAAGAGAAGGATTAATTCTTGGAGTCTTGCGTCCAGTCGCTATTCAACTGAGTCATCTTGGCTTCCAGCTGATCCATCCTTTCTTCAAACTCCTGCTGGGGATTTTCCAGCTCCTTATGCAGCTTGTCCAATTCCTCCGAGAATCCAATTTTGGTGGTGATGATATCTGCCTCCAGTTGCTCCATTCTGCGCCCAGCTTCCGTGTCCAAGTTCTCCAAGAAATCCAGCTGATGCTAGAGCAGCTGCTTCAGGTTTTCCAAAGCCTTATCCATCTCTTTCAACTGCTCCTCCATGCTCGGCTTGCCTGTCGATGAAGAAGCCATTTCCAGTCGCTCCTTCCCCTGTTCGCGTCTTGCCCTGCTCTGATGGCTGCTGCACACTCTCACCGTCTCTGAATGACTTGCAGAACTCGAACTGAAATGGGAATGAGAGGGGACAGGTCGCCCTTTAATGCCTCTGCGCGGCTCCTCATCATGTCGCTTAGATTTGCAGAATTTGTGGGGGAGGGCGTGCGAATCTCTTGTCTCCCCCAAATCTGAGGCGCCCTTCCTTATGGTACTGAGAAAACCCCTTCGACCAACCAAAACTCTATCACGTTTTGGCCTTACAGATTCACCTGATCTCCAGTCTGCTGCCAAAGCTTGCATTTGAGTGCATGAGAGGGCACGGATCTAGATTCAAGGGAGCTCCACGGTTTCTATCACTTCATTCACTGTCAGAACCCCCGCCTCTAGCAACGCGCCTCTATTGGCTTCCTTGTCAGCCTCCCCATTGAGACCCCTTAGCACATGATAAAAATTATAAGCTTTAAACTTCCTTAGAAGGAGGCGAATTTTGTCAAGAAGGTTATTTAGAGTGATGCTCTGGGTCTTGGAGTGATTAATTATAGCCTGTATAATTATTCTGGAGTCACCTATTATTGTCAATTCCTGGAGTCTGAGTTTGTTTTCTTGAAGCAACCCTTGCTAGAGAGCCAAGGCCTTAGGTCTGTTGTTGGACTCTATTCCTAGGCCTATAGCGAAACGCATTGCTATAGCACCTGTGAGATTTTCAATTATCCCCCCTCCCCCAGCCTGGCCTGGATTCCCTTTCGTGGCCCCGTCAAAGAAGAGAATCGGTGTGTTTATTGCACGTTTCCAACTGGCGAATTCCTTCTCATTCTGCCTAATCTCCCAATCTTCTTTGACAGGACCACTTGCTTTTCGGGCCTCGAGACCTTATATCTTGAACTGGCTCAACCAACGCTCCTCTGCTTCGTCCATCTCATGGTTTTTGATTACAGTGCAGAGGTAAGGATCTGACTCACCCAAGAGAGCTTGTGTTTTGGTGGCGACTATGGCTGTACTTAATTGGCTTTCTCTAAAAATTACGTGGTTCCTTTCTAGCTAGAGGTTCCACAGGATAAACTTCGGAAGCATTCCCCACAGAAAGAAATATTGGGTTCTCCCCTTGTCAGCGAAAGGGTAGAAGGAGTTCCAATGGAGAAGGAGGCTTATTGTATCTGGAGGAAAATTGAGTGTAGATTGGGGGCCTTTTGCCATCATCCAAACTTCTTTTGAAAATCCGCAGTTTAAAAGGAGATGGTCTGTAGTCTCTTCCGCATGTAGGCAAAGGGGACACCTGAAAGGTCCTTCCCATCCATGCCTTCTTAGGTTCTCCCCTGTTGGGATGCTCTTATGCGCCAGGGTCCAAATAAAGAGGTCGATTTTTCGGAGGGAGTTGGACTGCCAGACTGCTTTCCATAGTGCCAGATTAGGCATAGCAGTGGGGACACTGTTGAAGAGTTGATAGCCTTCTGCCATGGTATAAGCCCGTGCATTCCTTCCCCATCCTCTTTCATCTTTGCCTTTCTTTTTTAGGGGGGCTTTCCCTTGGAGACAACGCTTGAGGGCGTTCCAGTGACAATCTAGAGCAGCTGGTCTGTTTGGCACTCCCCACCCTTGCCAGGACTGATTTCTGTCTTCCCCCCAGATTGAGATGTCTGAGAGCATTACAATATTTTGACTGTCCATCTAGTTTTTGAGGCACAAAAGATCCTGTCGGTGCTCTAAAGGAGGGTGTCCCATTATTGAGTCTGTCCAGATTCTGATTTTCTTGCCACTTTTGGGCACCCAGGTAAGGTGAGGGATGAAAAGAGGAAGCGCCTTTTTGCAGAGCGCAAAGATAGGGGAGCTTTTCATTTCTTTGCAAGGGGACTCTAAGCTTTTGTCCCGTGGCCCCCGAAAGTGTTTCCTCCAAAGCGCGATTTTACTCCAAGAGGGTTTACCAGTGACCATTTGCCAGAGCAGCTTTGCCCCCAAGGCCAGATTTTGAACTCTGGTATTTTTAAAGTTGAGCCCCCCTTCCAGGTAGGGCTTCGAAGCTTTCCCCCAGCCTATCAAGTGCAACTTCCTCCTTGCTTGCCTGCCCCCTTCCCACAAGAAGCGTCTTTGGAAATCTTCGATTCTTTGGATGACTATGGAAGAAACTAACAACATCGAGCTCTGGTAGATAGGGATGCTAGACACCACAAACTTTATTAGGACTGCCTTCCCTGCTAAATTTAGCCAATTCGCTCCCCAAGAGGAAAATTTATTCTTTAGTTTTTCTACAAGATGGTTCTAGTGGGAAGTTCTAGGGGCGTTTTTAAAAATAGGGATTCCCAGGTATTTAAAAGCCTCCCAATTAGTGTGCCCTTCCATCCCCATAACTCTTGTTATTCCCAGCATTTCATTTGGAGTGATATTCCATCTGTATATGTTACTCTTGGCCTGGCTTATTTCACTTCCGGAGGCTGCTGCATAAGCATCCAATTCTTCCTTAAACTTTTTTGCTATTATCAGGCTTGCTCCTCCCAAAAGCAGTGTATCATCCGCAAATTGTGCATGGTTTATGTCTTTCACCCCTTGCACTATTCTTAATCCCGGGAGATTTTTGTGAGCTTGGGAGTTTCCCAACTGGTAGCTTAGTAATGGTGCTTGAATTGCGTAGAGCAGGGGCGATAGGGGGCACCCTTGTCTTAACCCCCTGGAGGCTTTGAAGAAGCTTGTTACCTTTCCATTCACCAATGGGGCTATCCATGGTGATCCAATGCAGGCTTTTATCCAATTTACAAATTTCGAGTCAAAACCAAACTTCCTCATGACTTCAAATAAAAATGCATGCCTGACTCTATCAAATGCATTAGCGAGGTCCAATTTAATAACCATACCTTTTTCTTTCCTTCGGACACTGGAGTGGATAGCCTCTTGAACCAGGATGATGTTATCGACAATATGCCTTCCTTTGACAAATCCGCCTTGGTTTTCAGGAACGATGAGGGGGAGGAGTGCCTTGAGTCGGTTGGATATAACTTTGGCGAGGATCTTATAGCTTGTGTTGCATAGAGAGATTGGTCTAAATCGATTGAAGGAAAGATCTCCTTTTTCTTTCGGGATGAGTGCCAGGAAGGATGAATTGGTGCTCCCTCCTAGCTTGCTGCTCTGCTGCGATTTCTTGATCATTTGGGTTAAATCCTTTTTTATTATATTCTAGCACTGCTGATAGAATCTGGCAGTGAACCCATCCGGTCCCAGGGCCTTGTCTGGGTGCATCTGGTCAAGAGCCTCCTTTATCTCCTGCTGCGATACCTCCCTTGTCAGCTGACTGTTGATGTCCTCATTTATTAGCCTTGGGATAACAGTGAGAGGGTACCTCTGCTGGTCCGTTTCTGTTCCTTTTGGTTCTGTATAGAGAGCCTCGAATGCTTCGTAAGCTGCTTGTTTTATGCCCTTTGGATCTGTAATTGTTTGATTTTGGACTGGAACTTCTGTAACTGCCTTGAATTGTTTCCTTGCTTCCGCTTGTTTGTGAAAATATCCTGTGTTCCTATCGCCCTCTTTCAGCCATAAACTACGCGATTTTTACCTCCAGTAATCTTCCTCCGCTCTACAAGCCTTGTGCCATTGCCTTTGAAGGTTGTCCTCCTGCTGCAAGATTTTTGGTGTGACCTCCTGCTGTTCCATTTCTAGCTGGTGGGTCTCGAGCTGGGCTTGGGCTTCTATATGCATTGCTATCGGACTTGGCTGGCTCTTTGCCCATAGCTTTAGAGCTCTTTTTAGTCTTCTAATTTTTTCCTCCCACACATAAAAGGCGGAGCCTTGTACAACGCTGGCCCAAGTTTTAGAAACTAGATCCAGGAAGTCCTTGTCTTGTATCCAGATTGGGCTGAATCTGAAAGGGATGGGCCCTCTGACTTGGTCTTTGTTAATTTCTAGTTGAATTGGCTTGTGATCAGAAACACTGTGGGGCATAATTTCTTCTTTTGCCGTGAGTCCTAGCAGCAGGAGGGAACTTTGAACTAGAAATCTGTCCAGCCTGGCTGCTATGTGCCCAGGGCCGATTCTCCTATTGGTCCATGTGTAGAGTCCTTTTGCCGGCTTGATGTCTAGAAGGTCCCAGGCTGAGGCTAAGTCCTCTACCCATTCTCTAGCTAGATCTCGAACTATGGAACCCCCTCTCTTTTCTTCCTGAGCTAAAGTTACATTTAGGTCCCCACCCAAAATGACATTGTAGATATTACTCTGTTGGAGGTAGTCCTGTAGGGACTCCCAACAATGTTTTTTTTCCCCCAAATGCTGCGAAACATAGACGTTGAAGAGACTTACCTGGTAACCCGAGTCTTTATGAAGGAATTTAGTGTGTATGCAGTGCATGCATGTGTCAGAGTTGAGCAGGTCTATTTTGGAGGCGTTCCACAGAGTGCAGAGTCCTCCTGAGGCACCTCTGGCATTTCCAGCTACTCCGAGGCTTCCTTTCCAAACATTCAACAAAGTTTTAAGTGCGCCTTGCTGGCTCATTTTGGTCTCCTGGAGGAGTAGGATGTTTTCTTTCGAAGTTTTGATTATATCCTTGAGCGCTTCTTCCTTCCTTTTGCTTCCCATTCCTCTGTAGTTCCAGGAGGTGATGATCATTATAAACCTTGGGGGGAGGGATGGCCTCCTTGGGAGGCCTTGGCTTGCTTCCTTGTTTGACGAACGCTAATCAGTTGCTTGATGGTGGGTTGTGACCTGTTGAGGACATCTTTGTAGGTTTCCTGATCCCTCTCAGCTTTTTTGGTTTTCCTGCCCCTTCCTATTTTCTTTGGGGTGACCCAAACTTCGTGTTCCTCGTCCGAGTCGTTGCCTATGGAGATCTCCCCGTCCTCTGTGTTCTGACTGCCTTCCAGTTTGTGGGGGGAGTTATTTTTCACCCCTTCTTCTTCTGTTGTTTGGTTCCCTTTGTCTTCGGAGTTCTGGTCTCCTTTTTCTCCCTCTTGCGCGTCTTTATTTGGAGCTGGATCTCCTTCTTCCACTTCTTTAGCCAGGATACTGAATCTATTCTCCGTTTCCTTGGTCCCTGAAGATCTAGCATTCGGTGGGACTGTCTATTCATTCCTTTGTCCCTTCGGTTTGGGTTTCCCCTTCCGGGCATGTTGCCAACCTTCTTCCCCTTCTTTCTCTGTGGGGGGTTTCTTTGGGCAGTTCCTTTGGAAGTGGCCGTATTCGTGACAACCTTTACACTTGAACGAGACCTGTTCGTAATCCAGCTTTTGGAAACGGTGTCATTCACCAAATTTTAGTTTTATTGCTTCCGGTAGACCTACATCCAGATCCACCTCCACACAGATCTGCGCACAAGAATACTGGTCTCTTGGTTCTGCTCGGTCAATGTAGCGTCCTAGACCATTCCCTATTGCATAGAGCGAGGTGGGGTTCCAGTAGTGAATCGACAGGTTAGGGAGTCTCACCCAGACTGGAACATCCTTGGGGACTTCTGAAGTAGTATCAAAGCTCAGAGTCCATCGGTTTAAGTAGAGTCCTTGGGCGCCCATGAAGTACGACCCATTTCTGAAGACCAGATCTCTATCCTCTTGAGAGATAAATTCGAAAATGAAGTATCCATGTCCGACCGCATAACATGTAACACTACTTGTGATCAACGGCCTCCAGTTTCACTGTATCCAGTTGTCTGTGGATCTGGTTGAGGGCCAAAGGCCCATGAACTGACCAACAAGTACGCATTCAGAGAGAGAAAGAGCTACTTTCATTGGGAGTTCGGGCGGCAGATCGATCTCTGGGATAGCGTCTAACTTCTTGACAAAACTCAGGGGCACCGCGGAGGTCGACTTCTCGCTGTAAGCTGCAACCAGCTTTCGAAAGGAGGAGGATGGGGAAGGAGGGGGCGACGTCTCCCCTCCTTGAGATGCCATGGCGGCGCACAAGAGAACCCTAGTCTTTACCAGTGCGTGAGGTCAAGGCGCGATCAAAACAAGTGAGGATAAGATAAAATAACGTTGTTACGTCAATGCTTCCCCTAATTTTCTCATTGCAATTCTGGTCTTGTAGCTCTACTATAGTTATGGTCTTCCAATTCATTGGAAAACACCATGGTTTCAAGTTCGGTCATTAGGTTGACTTCCCTCTTGCCTCTGCGTGGTTCGAGATAAGGGAAACTACCTAGATTCTAGGTCGACCGCATGAAAGGCACATTCGTGGCTGCCCGACCGACCTGTCCCAAGGGTTTTCTCTCCATGGCTTGGGATGTAGCGTGATGTTTCCCCCCCTCCCCCATTTGTAATGCTAGTCTCGGGTGCTTGAAGCTGTAACGACCCCGCTGTTATGACATCAAGCGTCATATAACCAACATTTTTTTTGGGCGTTAAAAAAACACATCTCACTTAATTAACAACGTCATCAACACATCATTCACATGTATAAACGAAACAATATTAATACATTAATAATCATTTACGACATAATGCTGACACATCATCATGAACCACGACACTCATATCAAGGTATTAACACATGAATTATCAACAACCCAACATCATTGCATTCTACAATTAATAACGATGCATAACAGTACAAGTCTTAAATGCTCAACGCATCTCATAAGGACAATCATCAGATAACACTAAGAACACATAAGATAACATAACGAATCTTAAGAAACATAAATATAATCACAAGAATCACCTAATATACTACCCACCCAACCTACCCTACAAGGTTAGGACCTCCAAGACACATAAGCAACGCTCAATCCCAGGTTCCCATCGATTTTGACCATTTAAGGTCTCAGGGTTGGCGACTATTCTGAGGAACAAGGAGGTGTCTACATCCCACTAGCACAATCAAGTCCAAACTAACTACGCTAAATCAACAACATCTATGATCATCTAATTCATCAATTCATTGATCCTAAACATTAATTAACCATGGCACAACAAATTCAAGTAATCAATCGATCATACATGATCTGTCTGCATGACTCATCATAACGACATTAACTTCAGAATGCAAAACATAATGATTTCCTTACTAAACTAATCATGCATCATCATATGAAGAGGGTCGAGTAATCAAGCTAAACATGGTACATACAACATCATTCCAATGCACAAGCAATCCATTATTAATTCACAACAAATCAATGGCGCAACGTAAATATTCATTAAATTTTTATGGTGCCTAATAACTACAATCATTCAACCATCATATATTCTGCGCGCTAGAAACCTAATATCTAAACAATCATACAATACATTATAATTTCAGTGTGCGCAAGGAGTCCAATTACTTAACTAGTCCTAGATCATTATTAAAATCATGGCGCAAGTGAACTAACAACTTAATCATTCATCAATCAATAATAATCATTGTGCAAGGAACTCTAAAAACACAATCAGTCGTACAATCAACACAGGTTCATGGCGCTAGAGTAAATTAGTTACATAACCATCCATACATTACATAAACTCCATTGGTGCAAGAGATCTAAGATCTAAAACCATCATTTAATACATAAAATCCATAAGCCTGAGATGTCTAAGATCTAACCATCATACATAAATTTACTTAATGATGCTAGTAAGGGTTGTTAATCCATCATATGACAACATAAGTGAAGGCACAAGAGTATCATCCATTAATTCATTGTGCAAAGGATCTAAGGTTCGAAATTCGTTCACCATATCATAAATTCATTACGTGCAAATAATCTAACGTCTATAAAATCATTCCTTACATCATGCGTTCGCTGCACGCAAGAAATCTGGTGTATAACATCCTATGTTGTAGTAATATCTCAATGCACACAAGGAAATGATTTAAATAGACAATCATACACAAGTTAAAATGGTGACACAAGTATCAAGATTTTATTCCATAATAGTCAATGCACAATCGTCAACAATTAAAGGCGATATAACTACACCCTAGTGGAAACAACATTAACAAGAGCCCTTAAAGGAAACAATAGTAAGGAGGGCAATGAAGCTCAAAGGGGAATTAGCATTAAAAGAAGCCGCGGTCCTATTAATGGATTCACATTAAATGAAGGAATAAACCTTTCCTTAATTTAACTCAAGCATACAATAAGCAATAAATTAACCATATAATCTCAAATTTAACCATAACCCTTATGGAAAGAACATTAAGAAAGGCAATAAAATTTATAATGGAATAATATTAA
>SNQJ01S0072489.1:38059-70692 GCA_010110895.2 Picea sitchensis
TTCGCTTCTTCCATTTTCTTCGGGAATAAAAACTAGTTCTGCTACTAGAAGATCCCTCCGAGTCGCCAATTTCCTTTCTAGAGGAATCGTCCGACGCTGGTCCCTTATCTCTGGGGTGGAACTTTCTCGAGGTGCTCTTGCCAGTGTGGCCACTTAAAAGACCATGTTTCCGTATCTCAGGTGGACTTCGACTTTTCTTTGTCTGTCGTTGGTTTGCGTGACTGGTGTCAGGTCCATGCTGCAATTGTCTTTGTATGTCAGATAAACTCTGCAACAAGACTGCATTAATTTCTGTTTGCTTCTCTTGCTCTTTTATCAACCTCTCGTTGTTGACCTTGTAGCTCTGTAGTTCGACCATGAGGCTTTTCACAGTCTCAGCTATATCTGAAGGGGTCTCTACCGCTATCCTTTTGTCAGACTCTTTGTCTCTATTGTGGGAGCCATCCTCCACTTCGTGGTGTGTCACCATTCTATGCATCTGCAGTTTCCCGCGGTTGATTGTCCTCTTGTGTGCAGGAAAAACACTTGTTGTTAGTCAATATTTATATTCATTCATAACCAACGCATAATTCATATTTTTTTCAAATGCATACACACAATAGGAATTTTCATTCTTAACTTCAACTTTTGATAAAGGGGGTTAAGGTAGATCATTTCTCCTTTTAAGAGTACTTCAAATGGAGTTTCTGCGCAACTCGTTCATGAGCCCAAGCAGGCAAAGTGTTGTAACCATGCTCTGATACCAATTTGTCACACACCCACTACGACAACTAGTTTTATTTTTTGTCTTTTCTTAGAGGGAGAGATCCCTGAATTTCTATGGGGCCTAGCGCAGACCATCCCTTCCCTTATCCTCCTCCAAGTGACCATAACCTGGCCTTAGCGCAAGCATCTTTCGCAACTCATGAGTTGGAGAGTCAAGGCTCTCGACTCCTCTTTCTCCAAATGCCAATACCCGAAATGCGATACAGGTATGGCTCCCTCCTCACTAGCACTTTCTACATATAACCGTAGGCTAGGCTAAACACTAGCACTACTTGCATCTCGCGACCTCGCGAGTTGGAGTGTTGAGCCCTTGTGCTCCTCCTTTGCAAATCCCTGAGACGCGAAAGGTCAACGATGGGTTGATTCTTTCCCAGGCGACATGTGTCCACCACTTGTCACCCGCTTCCACCTTTCTCTGGGCGCTTTTTGTTATGCCACTTGTCAACCACGTGGTCCCCACCTAACGGATGTGCCACGTGTTCAGACGAGCCCTTGATGCTTGGCACTTCGCGACTTCTACAGTCGAAAATAAATTCTTTCAACCTTTGAACCCCCGATACACGATACCNGCCAATACCCGAAATGCGATACAGGTATGGCTCCCTCCTCACTAGCACTTTCTACATATAATCGTAGGCTAGGCTAAACACTAGCACTACTTGCATCTCGCGACCTCGCGAGTTGGAGTGTTGAGCCCTTGTGCTCCTCCTTTGCAAATCCCTGAGACGCGAAAGGTCAACGATGGGTTGATTCTTTCCCAGGCGACATGTGTCCACCACCTGTCACCCGCTTCCACCTTTCTCTGGGCGCTTTTTGTTATGCCACTTGTCAACCACGTGGTCCCCACCTAACGGATGTGCCACGTGTTCAGACGAGCCCTTGATGCTTGGCACTTCGCGACTTCTACAGTCGAAAATAAATTCTTTCAACCTTTGAACCCCCGATACACGATACCACATAGAGGTTCTGATCCAACGGTTCTCCCGTGGCTTGGATCCAACGACCACAATCGCATCACGATTTCGCAAATCGTGAGTTCGTGCAGTCCTACCCTTGACCACTCCAAGTCACAAGTTAGCGAAATTCTACCCGACTGCCATGCGTCATGTGCCGATGGATGGTTCTGAATACTTCAGGACTTTCAGGATGTTGTCGAGTCCACTCTCCTACCTATGCAAAGGTTAATATCGATGATCAATAGAGCTCCGACAGATCCTTGGATCTACGGTCCTGGATCCCATCGCTACTTGCGAAGGTTGAAAGGGTCGAGGTGTTAACGTCTGCACTCCTCCTCTAGATCCATCGGTCTTGACAGATCTGGGGTATTTCCAAAAGGATTTCGAATGTTCGTCTACCAAACGATGGGGTATTCTCTTTCGATAGTTGGACTCACTATCCTTTCTGAGCTTGAATCATGAAATTCAACCTCTCGGAGCTTCAAACTCCCACAACTCCGAGACCTTAGAGAGATACTCTTTCTTGCATAAGGTTTCTAGACCCAAATTGCATGAACCTTCAGACGGTTCTTGGGCAATTGTCCCTGATCTTAGTCGAGTCTCTGGGTAAAGGTTTGGTATGGCTCCAAGGTTTATGGGGTAATTCCCAAGGAAGAGTACTCTTGAGGAGCCTTCCTAGAATATTACGAGAATCAAGCAAACAAGACAATTCTCGGTGGAGCGAATTCATGCCCCAGACTTAATCATTTGTACTGAAACCAACTATGGCATGTAAGTATACACATGCATCCATTATTTCCAGTCTAAAACACCAGGAAATCATTCCACACATAAATCATTATGGGCATATAAACATGAGCATGTATTCATGATATTCAATTAAAAATACAAGGCATAAAGAACTTATCAGATCCACCAGGCATGATGCAACTACTGAGAGGAGTGCTCGTTTCCACCCAACTGTAGGCTCAGTGACTCCAAACAGATTTACCACTAGTTACCCCTGAGCTAGACCACGATGCTTTGAGATTCAGTCTCCTACTTCCAGCTCAACAGAAGTCAAGGATGAAGGTTACTCTCCTTCTCTTGATACAGAAAAATAATCCAGGACGAAGGTTACTCTCCTTCTCCTATGTTCAGAACTCCCTGTGTTTCCAGAGTTTCTCCCGTTCTCTTCCACGATCCCTGTCGCACGCGCTCTCTCTCTACCCTTTACCACACTTCCTCTCTTGCCTTTTTCTCTGCAAGATTGTGTGTGGCGCAAATTTCCCCGTCCATGGTCAGGTCTGAGAGATTTTACGGATGGGCGGTTCACCCCCATCCCCTCATTAACTCTTGAGGAGCCTCCCCACCTACCAATCTGATAGGAAATTCATTCCAGGGTCAGAGAGTTGCTTTGGTCTTTGAGCAAGTAAAAACCAGTACAATACTGGCTCAGTGGAAGTTAACGCAACCATTCCAGGTCCCTTCCACCACATCTCATTAGCCATCGTGGTCTCTTTTAGCACATCCCCCTCCCAGTAGTCATGCAACACATATTCATAACATAATTTACATTCATCGACCTTTTATACAAAGGTCCGTCAAATCAAACATTCACATCTTTGAGTTTGCCATAGTTCTTGGCCAATATAGTTATTTTTACAGACTGGGGGAAACAGGGTGTTACATCAACCTGTATCCATCAATGAAACATGTCAGCGATCCAAAATCAACATCATAATATACCAGTCATATGTCACATATGCAATAACAAAATGTTCAAACCATAAATAGTCCACTCCCTAAATCGATCCGGAGTCCAAGGAGGTCCATCGATGCCATCGACATCCTCAATCAGTCCAAAGTCCTGCACACTCAGGAGAAACCAGTCAATAGCACCTGTCGATACAATATAATCAAATAACATATCATCATATCCACAACATCATCATAATCCATAAGTGAAACAATCAATCATATAAGGAACTGGATCACTTGCACACAAGTGTCCTCAAAGAATAAGTCCAATCAGGTGTGCACAAGAGTAGGATGTTACAGAAGCCATGTAAAGTTTAATGGATATTGGCCCTAAGGGCCAATATACCACGTAGTGCTATTATGCCCTCACAGGATCCTCCCTTGGTGATTGGCGCTTGGTCTCGGCCCTTGTCGACTCTCCTCTTGGCGCCTTGTGTGTGCACTTGATGATTGGTGTTGTTGGCCCTCAGTCCTATGTGTAGTGTAATAAGTATGCTCTTGGTGGGATTCCTCCTCATTGCTTTGTGTAATGGTTTTCTCTCTTGGGTGCTAATTTAGTGTTGTTTGTGGCTTATCGATTCGGTGTTGTGTTGACTTAATATGGATGTGTAGTGCACGTATTCTCCATCATGGGATGTCTCCTCGGTGCCCTGTGTATAGGTGTTGTCTTGTGATTTGGACAATGGGCCTTGATGAGTGATACACCCAATAATTTATCCCAATAGGTTGCATAATATCTTCGTTGACCACACTATGCACTCTCTGTTGGAAGTCTTCTTTGTGCTTAACACTGTGTCTCGTGCACTTGGCTAATGGTTGTGGTTTTTGTTGGATTATGATGCATTGTGCATAGTCTACGTCCCTTGTGAACGTTATCGATGGGCTTGGGTACTTGTGTTCAGTGACTTGTGCGATGACTGGGGTGTTTGATAGTACGTGATGTTAGTTCGAGTCAACTTCTGGTTTGAGTATAAAAGCCCAAATTTTATCCCAATAAGTGGCAGAGTTGTTATGTTGGTTAGCGCATCGTATACAAAGAATTGGCACCAGAGGAGACACATTAATCACTTGTTGTTGGCTTGTGGACTCATCCTGGTGCTTGGCATGTGCTCTCGATGCTTCTGGCAAGTGTCACCTTGTGACTTAATCTCAGTGCTTGTGATGTGAATGACTAAAGGAGTCGGGCTTGATAACCAAAACGAGTGGTGCATGGTTATGGCTTGTGGGATCTCTCCCTCGACACCTCACACTTGGACTTGAGCTCAAATATGACTTGGTTGCGTTGATGGTATGGGAAATAATGACTTGGAGTTTGGATAATAAGAATCCAATTTTTCTTTTAATATATATATTTCTATTTTTTTTTTGCATCTAACCCTTATTCCCTTATTCATGATGTCTATGTGCCTTGCAGTTGTAGGTAGAGGTCATTATGAGTATATAGGGGGCTAAACCAGTAACATGTGGCTAAGACCATAGGTGAGAAGGGTGGAATAAGTCTCTTCTCTATTTTATCCTCATCTAAGTTTGGAATTACTATTTGGGGTGTTTTAGGGTGATTCCTAGTTCTGGACTATGTTCAAAATCTGGGTTGGTTCTGATTGTTTAATGATTCTTCTTAAAAGTTTTACGGGTTGTTTAAATTTTTGGTTACGGTGATTAGGACAATATATCTAAACTTTATGTCCCAAGGGTGGTTAGGCCCTAATCCCAGTTTTGGAAATGGGCTCTGATACCATTAGTAGCAACCAAAAAGACTTTAAAACTAGAGTAAATCTATATTTATGCTTAACCATGATAGGGGATTTCTTTCATCCTGGTTGTAAGATTTAACAACAAAATCTAAACATCACATAGTATATCTATAAATGTTATAACTTGAAATTTATTTAATTTAGTATGAAAATAATAAGTAAAATAATATTTTCATAATTACCTCTTGAAGAAGAAGGTCGTCCTGCTGAAAATGCTTGTTGAAAGTGCTTGTCTGAATGCTTTCCTAAAACTTCCTGCCTGAAAATTTTTCCTCCCAGCCAGCTAGGAACAGAGTCTCTCCGGCTCCCTAGCTCCAGGAAATTAGATTCCCTGGTCCCCGAGCCCAAAATCCCAACAATGAGTCCACTAGCCCTGAATATTCCTTCAATTTCCCTCCAATTCCCTTTCTCGCATTTCCTTTTCCAATCCTCTCTTCCTTTCTCGATCCCCCTCTCCCCCTTCCCAACCTCCTTTCTTATCCCCCTCTCTTGAATCCTCCCCCCATTTAATCCCCATCTACCTTATCCCCCAATTCATTACTTCACCTACCTTTTTAATAATAAAATAATAAAAGATTCAATCTAATTGTTTAAATAATTAATCAAACTTACCCTAAATAAATTACGATCATTAATTAATAATGTTGGGTTGTTACACAAACCATGTCTCTGAAACAATTACTTGTTAAACAAAAAGCTTATTATTAGTTGGACAAGACTATATCAATGTGTGCCCAACTTTGTTAAACCCTTTAACTTGCCCATAGTTGTAGTTTAACAACTTTTAATGGATTGTCCAAAACCCTATGTGAATTAAGTTTGAAATGTGATTTAATGCATTATTGGAATTAAATGGATTGTCCACACCCCTTGTCTTTGGAATTAAGTTTGAAATGTGATTTAATGCCTTATTGGAATTAAGTTTGAAATTTGATTTAATACATTAATGTTATAACTTTTTTTTAAGAAATAAACCTTCTCATTAAATGAGTCTTAGTATGAATTACATAATGAATGTCAATATGGGAAAACTTGTGTGGCATTTTCAAGAGATTATAATAATTAAAGATAGTGCTTGCTTCTTTATCTTATAATATTTTTTGGGTTGTTCTTCGTGACTTAGTTTTGAGTGGTATTATTATTTGTTTTTAGTGTTATTAGATATTAAGTTTAAAACATTTTTGTATTTTGATTTTCTTTTGTTAAAATTATCTATATGATATTATTGTTTTTTTTTTTTTTACCATTTTCATTTAAGTGGTTTTTTATATTTTGATTTCTTTTTTTAAAAATTATTTATGCGATAATAGTGTTTCCATTTTCGTTCATATAAAGATTTACATTTTGATTTTCTTTTGTTAAAATTATCTATGTGATATTACTGTTTTCTTTTATTCTTTTTGTTTTACATTTTCATTCATACAATGTTTTTTACATAACTTTTTAGAGCGTTTTTAATTATTGGATTTTTTTTTTTCCTTTTCTTCTTTCAACATATCTTGGATGATTTTCACACAATTATTAACATTGTCCATGATTGCAATTCTTTGTTTGTATAGAGTTATTTTTCTAATTGTCTTCAATTCTATTGGTTATATTCTTACTTTAACAAAGAGTATTTTGCAAGTGGTGTATTTTTACTCTTAGACAACTTGTTACGAGGGTGATTTTTTGTACTCATTCACATTGATATCATATTCAATTATGAAAATACTTGGTCCCCATACTTTACAACTATAAATGGGTATTGGCATTATGAGCATTTGAAAGAGGGAGTCCAACATTTATTATTCTACACTATTTTGTAGTAAAAAATAAGATCTCATTAAAATTTGGGTCCAAATAATTATTGTTTTAAGCTATTTCTTGTGGTTATCTTTGACATTAATTTGTGATGGTTTCATTCCTTTTTAGAGTGAAAAAATCATTGTCAAAATTTTTGTTCCTTAAAAAACAATATCACATGATAACTCAAATAAAGTACATTTTGTTGGGACTCTCACCTTACCCCTGATTTCTATAAAATCAATTGCATAGGTGGCCAACATTTTCACCCACTAAAGTGTTAACACCCTACTCTATTATACATTATGCAAACTTCATGTGTTCGGTTGTTGAGCTAATTCTTTATGATACTTGTGGTTTAGAAGTTTATTATAATCACTTTCACTATCATATCACACATGAAATATAAAATTTTAAAAGACTTTTTGAAACAAGTCAAATTAAGTGTAAAGTTTTATTTTACTATCAAATTTTTGGATGAGTACATTGATCGTCCAACATTTTTCAAATTATATATTTTATAGTATAAAAGTTTATTAATATAAATTTTTACAAATATAATTGAATATTTATATTTAATTAAATTATACTAAAAAAAATTATATTTCATTACTTACCATCACAATTAAATCATAAATTGTACTAAGTATATAATTTTTGTCATTATGGTGTTTAAAGGACTTGGATTTATGGGTAAGGAATGGCAAGAAACGAAGATTATGATATTATTTTAAAATATGTATTAAATAATTTGGTAACCTTTGTACATATAAATAAATTAAAGTTTAATTTATATTTTTCAATTAAAAATATTAAATAGTTTTATAATGGATGTATACATAAGTTAATAATTTTTTTTAGCTTGATTCATATTTTTCAATTAAAAGTATTAAATGATTTTATAATGGATGTATACATAAGTTAATAAAAAATTGTTTTCAAATAAATTGGATTTTTTTTTTTGTAAATTAAAATTTGTATTTCCTTCAAAAACTGAAAAACTTACATATCCCGAGGAACCTAGAGGTTGGCTTGCCAAAAAGAGGAAACGAGTGCCGACTCCAGGCTCCTGAAAAAGTATACTAAACTATCTTTGTAGCTATATCTATGCTGAGCAAAATAAAACTACATATACATAGAGGGCTCAAAAGCCTCTTAAAAGTTGTCCTACATAACTGAACAAAGCTTAAACTATAACAAAAACTTAATAGGTCATGCACCATGAGTGTCTCTACTCTCTTCGCCATGAGTGGGATAGTTCTAGGCAGGAGCAGGATTGAAGGGTTGATGACAAATTGGAAATCTGTTGGAAGTGGTTCCACTTGAGAGTGCCTCAAATAGTAGATCCAACTAGCGGTTTATGCATTCCTAGCGAAACATCTAGTCCGTTGTATCTTTGTGGATGTCCATGATCAAATTTGTAACATCCCGCTCTTGCGAGAACATGTTATCGAATTATTCTTTGAGGACAATTGCATGCAAGTGATCCGGTTATAGTACATGGTTATTTGTTTCGATTATGGATTTTTATGATGATGTTGATGGGTTGTAATTTATTGTCATTTGATATATATGTATTGACATATGATATTGAGGAGTTTACATGAGTGTGCATGACACGTGCTAGATTGTGGATGTTGATGTCATCAATGGACCTCCTTGGACTCTGGATTGAGTCAGGGAGTGGATTGTATTTGGTTTGAGTATTTCATTTTATGCATATGTGACATATGATTGATTATAGTATGATTTTGTATATGGATCGTTGAGAGTGTTTCGTCGATGGATGCAGGATGACTTGATGACAAATTGGAAATCTGTTGGAAGTGGTTCCACTTGAGAGTGCCTCAAATAGTAGATCCAACTAGCGGTTTATGCATTCCTAGCGAAACATCTAGTCCGTTGTATCTTTGTGGATGTCCATGATCAAATTTGTAACATCCCGCTCTGACAACATACATTCATCTATTCTTTGAGGACAATTGCATGCAAGTGATCCTCGTTATAGTACATGGTTATTTGTTTCGATTATGGATTTTACATGATGATGTTGATGGGTTGTAATTTATTGTCATTGATATATATGTATCGTATTATTATGATATTGAGGAGTTTATATGAGTGTGCATGACACGCATAGATTGTGGATGTTGATTATCAATGGACCTCCTTGGACTCGGATTGAGTCAGGAGGATTGTATTTGGTTTGAGTATTTCATTTCCATGCATATGTGATATATGATTGATTATAATATGATTTTGTATATGGATCGTTGAGAGTGTTTCATTGATGGATGCAGAATAATGAATGCTTGCTCTAAGCCGACTCATATAAGGATTAAAGGGGCTATGCATAGAAAACCATATATTTAGGGAGAGGTGTGGCAACGCCCCCGCCACAGCCTACTAGCACTCTCGGGCGACTCAATTGTAGGTTAACGATTACCTAGTTCGAGAGGTATCCAACATGTTGTAAGGGCGTGACCGAGATAGTCGCCATTGATTCTAAAGGGTGCTAATAAGAACTAGCTCCTCACAAGGTCAGCCTCGAATGGAGTGTTGATTCCAAGGGCTGGACAACTACCAAAACCAACCAAAGGAAAGTGGCACCCTTTGGAGCACAAAGTTGCATCTTGAAGGGCACGTCAGGTAATTAAAATCTTGAGGCCTTGTAGGATTTAAATAATTAATTAAAGAATGAATTTACACTATAAATCCCAAATAAAAGTCTAAGCCTATTCAAAAAAAATTAAGCCTAGGTCTAAGTTTTTGTAAAGAGACTAAACTAAATTATTAACCAAATTAAAAAGGAATGAGGTAACTCAATTTAAGAATTAAGAAAAATAAAATAAATCTAAAAATTTGATTTAATAGACATGTGTGCAAGAAAATACCAAACCGAATTTTAAAATAAGAAAGGAATAAATCATGACAGAGAGGGTGTACACATAGAATGGTATCTAGAGTCTAGCTACCACTAGCCTAACTAGAAGAAGACTCATATTTTAACTCTAACTTAGATTTAGTAAGGAGTCAATCATTAAATGAGAATCGGGGGAATAAAGAGACAAGTAGGAGCGATTTAAGGAACACATTTGGGAAATGTGAGGGAAATTGACTTTTAATTAAAATAAAATATGTAATTACTTGTGCAACTTGGGGACAGGGAGACAAGTGTAAGGGGGAATAATTCTAATTTATTTAAAAACAAATTGATTGTGCATGTGGGGAGGTGTCAGTAAGGAATTTTATATAAAGAAAATGGTCTAGATAGGGAAAGGATCAGACTGGTTATGGGTAAATTTATGCTGCCAAAATCATTTTGACTGGTTTTACTTGTGAGAGTTGGGATACCAAGCTTGAGACAGAGTTGTGGATTTACCTTGCAAGGCGAGCTTGGATCTAGAGTGTTTATGGTTTTGTGTGTGTAGCCCCTTTGTGGCTCAAGGGGCTAAGGGGGAAGAAGAGTACCCCTAGCATTGGCTGGGAGGTACCGATGAAGTCTCAACGATTAGCAAGCGAGAGATAAGAATGAGCGCCTTTGTTGAAGAACATCTCTGACTTCGTCGTCTTCAGTTACAATATTCTTAATTGAGTTTTGAAATTGTATTAAGTTAAATTTGTATATATATAGTTAAGAAATTGCCCAAACTGTGTTGTAAATCTGATATCGAATTAGCAAGGTTCTTGATGGATTGTGTAATCAAACAAATGAAATTCTGGAATTTGATGGCTTTGCAAGTTGTCAACTAAGTATTAGGAAATCCGTGTAGCTCTCTTTTCTTTTTCCAATACATTTTTTTTTTATTTCACTTGTTCGCTGCTAGATGAATTAGAAATAGAGATTGTTAGAAAAGATCAATGGCTGCTAGTTGGTATATATATATATATATATATAGAACACATATTATTCTTGGCCACATATCATTTTAAATTATAATTTTGTGATCAACCAACCATCAAACAAATTGGTAGTTCTTTGTAAATTACTGTGTAATACTTATTTATTCTGAATTGGAATTTATTGTGGTTCAGAATTTAGATTTGGCTACGAATTAAATCTATGTGGTTTTGCCACATAAATATACAAAACCTGAATTTACATTCATTGTGATCGTTTCCTTAATTCCAGATCCGAATTTAGGAATATTATGGGAATACGTCAACCTTCTGAAATTCCGAATTGAGAAATTTGTGAGGGCCTTGTAAGGATTATTGCATGTACAAGAAAACTTGGATTTGTCTAATCGTTGCAATTTAAACTGCTTGTTGGGATATACTGTAATGATATCTACTTATTTTGTAATCCCTAAATTATTTTGTGACCAACATTGCCAACGCTGGAATTGATGTCCGTTGGGTATGCTGTAGAATTTGCATTTTAGATTTGCTGATATCTTTAAAAATTGTTTTTGCTGATACAAGAATTTTGTGTTTTTATTTCATTTGATTCAATCCATTTTTAATTCTTGGGTCTTTGTTTTTAGCCTTGATCATCTTGAACGATCTCCTCTTGTGCCTTGAACCTCTGCCATTATCAGTTTCAATTCATATCATTTTCGAAATCTTATTTTGCTGCCTATAATTTTTATTTCAATTTTATCAGAAATTAGTTATGTATCAACGGTCAGAACAAGTGCCAGATCAAGGGCCAGAACAGGGGCCAAATTAGGTGTCAGATCCAGGACCGGATTGAGTGTCGGATTAGGCTGTGCACCGATTTAATGACTAGATTGAGGCTATTTTCCTTCTTCATTTATTTGAGTCGAATTGGTGACTGTGTAGTTTTATTTCTTGATGCTTGTTCTTGATTTTTTATTGGCATTTGAGAAAAGAAAAATCGTGTACAATTCTAAATATAATTTCTGATTTCAATAGAAAAACGATAGGAGGATTTACTTATTAAATGCAAGTCCGTGAGTTAATGTTGGGTGGATTCCTTGTGTTTTGTATAAATCTGAATCCGAGTTGAATTCCATGCGTTAATTTTTCTGTGATTTGGAATTTTGTAACTCTGTGTGACTGCTGCCCCATCTTTTGAATAACCCAAAGAATTACCTTTGAGTGTTGGATTCCTCTTTCGATGTCTTAAATTTTATAGATTCATATTGGGTGTTCTATTGGTTCACTATAGAAGCTTCTGAATTTTGTTCTTTAGTTATTGTTGTCAAGGATTGCAAGTTTGTAATTGTGGTTTTTCCTTTGTTGTATTTTAGAAAGCAATCTCATAATTTAATTGAGTGATTGTTGTTCTGTTTGTTTTATAGTCCGAATTTTACATTTGATAGTATTGTAATTCGTGGAATAAATTCTGGGCTTACAACTGTAATTGAATTCCTATGTGTTGGTGTTAATTTATCGTCCCTTCCTCTAAGTCTATACAATTAATAAAATCGTTTTGCTGCACTTGAAATTAATTTAAATTATCAGAATTTAAGTGTTGGATTGAGGGCCATATTAAGGTCTGGATTGAATATTGAATTGTTATGCACACCAGATTAGGGGTTGGAATAAATTCCGGAACTCCTTCTTTTGTTTCTTTATTTGGAGATGTAATTTAGCATCGAAATATCTATTAACTGTTAAACATAAGATTCGTCTTCTCTAAACTGAATTTTTAAGAAAGCAATTGCATTCTTATATGGTTGAAATAAGATTTGATCTTCCTTAATACCTTGAATGGAATGGTAAGTTGACTTTGAGTTCTTACATTGTTGTTGGGTTTTTATTTAGTTCTTTTAATTGTATTTATAAGTCAACATTGAGTTCTCTATTTTATTGTTTAAATAAAGCTTGATCTTCCTTAATTATCATTATATATGGATATGCAAAATATCTTATGATTTATCTTAACTGATTCTTAATTATGGGTTTGAACTTCTTATAGTTTCTTTGCAATGGAATGTAAGGTAGTCTTGGAATCTTTCCATAGTGCTTGTTATGATTGATCCTCTTATTTATTTAAAAATGGATATGCAAGCAATCGACTTTTTTTTTTCCAAATGGAAAATTTCTCAATTATATATTAATATAATTTGTTTTCAGATCAGAAAATTACAAAACTCTGCTACGAGATATCTTCCGAAAGTATAAAGTGAGTGAAAGAAAATACTTTCATCAATTTAAGTTTTTCAGCTGGCAAGAACAAAAACTACTCTATCGTAGTGCGGAGAGCTGCTAGAAAATCAATGGGAAGGCAAAACAGAGCTGGAATTTGCAAGAAGTATATGATTTTCTATGACATAAGTTGAACTTCCAGATTTCATAAATAGTAATCCCACTAAATAAGAGTGACAAAAACAGAAATTAAAAGACAACTAAAAAATGGGAGGGTCCCTCATGGCCATCTATCCATAAGTTGTAGGTGAGGATTCCCAATTTTTTATTGAGTGTTATCTTTGAAAGTTGATCTGTAGCTTTGTTATGCTCTCGGTAAATGTGGGTGTAAATGAGATTTTTGAAAGAGGACTATATCAATCTAGTTCTGTCCTTCCAAGACAAGATCGACATTGCTTGGAGATATCCCTATTTTTCAACCAATCGATGATTATTTTGGAGTCTCCAAGGATATGTAGATCATCAATGTGAAGTCTGGAAGCCAGGAATAAAGTGGCCTAGGCACCCAATAGTTCTGCCTTGGTATTGGTGCATGGGCCACAGTTGAAAGTCCAATTGTAAAAAGTATTTTGAGTGGTTCTGATCACCCCACCCACTTCGCTTTGAGAGCCATCTGAGTGCACTGCACCATCAAACCAACCAAAATGTGTGCCTTCTAAAGTAGGAACCTTCAACGAATGATGTTTTAGAGGTTTGTTTACATGTGTTGCATTCCAAGCATTGTTAATACCAAGAGCTCTATAAGCTATAACACTGGCGGAGGGGGTCCCATTTTCAAAAATCGTATTGTTCCTTTCCAACCATATAGCCTAGCAAATAAGGGAAGGAAGATGCATGATTTTTTTTCTTTTTGAGCCCAACATTCAAAGCAAATTGGGAGAGAGATCCCATCCCAAATAGATTGAAATTTTAAAATCAAAATAATCTTTCCCCAAACCTGTCTAGTAAAAGGGCAGTTTATAAATAGATGGTTTGTTGATTCCGAATCAGATTTGCAGAGATGACACAGAAGTCGACTTCTTACTAATTGTTGTATGCTTGATTTTTATTTTATAAATGGATGCATAATGTAAAGTAGAATTAAAATTTAATGTATTGCTTAAGAAGGTTGATCTTCTTGTGGTTTCTTATAAATGATTGTGAAATTTTAGATTTTAAATTCCTTATATATTTTTAGAAGATTTCCTTAATGTGAAGATGCATAGTTGAGCCACATGCGACTAAGATTGTACTTATGCTCTTTTTGTCTTGTCATTCTTTATGTATTTCCCTTTTACTCATTTGCACCAAAATACTACTTGAAGATTGTTTAAGTAAAAGTAGATTATTCCATTGCAACATAAAAAATTGATGATTAAGTATGGTTGATAAATCTAGTGGATTGAGGTTTATTTGGATTAATGGGATATAGATACTTCCTTGTTCCTCATAACAATCTCCATTCCTGAGACCTTAAATGGTCAAAATCAATCGGATGAATCCTGGACTTGAGTGTTGCTTATGTGTCTTGGAGGTCCTAACCGTGCAAGATAGGTTGGGTAGGTAGTTTCTTTATGTTATCTTCATGTGAAATGGTTGTTGAATGATAGTGATGTTGCTTTCAATTCAATTATGATGAGATTTATTGTGGTTATTAAATTATGTTGTGACGCATTTCTCTTGTCCTAACATTTGTTCAATTTTTTTTTATACCTCTTTTGTACATCACTAATTGTTGACGTAACAAAGGGGACGTTACATATGGTATCAGAGCGGGTTCGACCCTACGAATTTGGACCGTTACGCCTTCCCATGTGTTAAACTTATGATTTAAACATTATCGCTAATTAAAATTTGAAATTTTTCCATGCAGGTAATCATGGTTAGAGGACATTGTGGTGGTAGATGACGTGGTGTTAGGGGAAGAGGTGCAACACCTCTAGTAGCATCCACGCCAGAGGGGTCTAACCCCCAAGGAGAAGAAGAAGTCGTTAGGCAGGAGCAGGTTGCAGTGGGAGATGTGGTTGGTTTGATGAGGTCCTTTCAGAGTATGTTAGAGGTCTTGATTAACCGACTAGATAGAGATGAGGCCAGAGCGTCTATACCCAATGAGGGTTCACAACACGCTCCAGGTGGTAGTGGTATCATTCACAGAGAACTCGAGAAGGTGAATTTTCCCGAGTTCATGGGTGCCACAGACGACTCAGCCATCGAGGCATGGTTGGAGAACATGGTGATGTGATTTTCACTTCGTGACTACACCTCCAACATGAAATTTCACATTGTGGTATTTCAGCTGAAGGGGAGTGCTCTTCTATGGTGGAAGACGCTCCTACCTCAACTAAACATGGTCATCAAAGATGTGTCATGGGAACTGTTCGAGGAGTGGTTCCGAGAGAGGTATTTTTCAGAGGAATTCATTGAGCACCAACTCAATGAGTTCAACGCCTTAAGACAGGGTGGTCGTACGGTGTCGGAGCATGAGGCTATATTTATGGAGCTACTTAGGTACACTCCACATCTAAACATGGAGAAGTTAAAGGTCAACAAGTTTGTGTTCAGCCTTAACTTCAAAATCCGTGTGAAGGTGAGGATCCTAATGCCTTAGATGTTGCATGATGTAGTCCATAAGGCCCTCATAGCCGAGGAAGAGCTGAACAATGGGGGTCAGGGAAGGACTCTTACAAGACTGACTGGATATATGACATCGGGAGCACAACATCATCAGACACCAACAAGAAAAACATCAGGATATAGAGATACATCTAGAGGACCCATGTTCACGACACCACGAAGATCGACTCCTCAGCAGAGGACTCCCTACATAGCACCACCGCATCAGCAACAAAGTCGCTCGTAGCAACAACAATTTAGGATTGTTCAACATAACATACCAGGATCTCAAGCTGGTAGGCCAACAACTTCTACTTCGGGGACCAGGAGTATTGGACCAAAGACCAGATGTTGGACATGTGGAGAGCCACATTACCAGTGAGACTGTCCGGTTGAGAAGGCTAGAGCGGCCGGATCAACATGACACACTACAGTTGGAGATTTGGGAAAGGCCCACAAGATTCATGCAATGATGAATAACTTCCAGGCTGAGCACCAGTCCACTATGCTCGAGACATCAGGTACAATTTTCGGCCAAAGTTTTAGTGTTTTGATAAATACTGGTGCTAYAGAGAGCTTTATTTCTAGTGCAATGCTGAAAATAATTAAGGTAAAGGCAGTCAAGCATGATGAGTTTAGATACGTAGAAATGGCCTAGGTTTCCAAACAAAAGGTTGGAGGAAAGGTTACATATTGTAGCATTAACTTGGGAGATTTTGTAACAAAGACCAACCTATATGTCACAATCTTAGGATCGTATGACATAATGATCGACGTGGACTTGTTGGAATTGCATGATGTGATGCTTAACTATAATATGAAATGATTAAGTTTGATAGATGATGTGGGACAAAGAAGAGTAATTGTAGGAAGAAACCAGGGAGTGTCCTTGATGTTCATTTCTTCCCTATAGCTACAAAAGAACATGCGCAAGGGATGCAAGCTTTATGCAATCTTAGTGCTAAACAAGAAGGGCAAGGCAGGATGATTAGAAAACCTTCCTACAGTACAAGAATTTGCAGATGTGTTTCCAGAAGAGTTACCAAGGTTGCTTCCTGAAAGAGAGTTGGAGTTTACAATTGACTTGAAACTTGGAACTGAACCGATAGCAAGAACACCTTATCGGATGTCAATGCCTGAGTTACAGGAGTTGAAAATGAAATTGAAGGAGTTGTTGGACTTGGGACTCATATGACCAAGTGTGTCACCTTGGGGTGCACCTATTATTTTCGTGAGAAATAAGGATGGATCGTGGAGGCTTTGTATTGACTATTGTCAATTGAACAAAGAAATGATCAAGAACCAATATTCGTTGGCAAGAATAGATGATTTGTTCCATCAGATGAAAGGAGCGACTGTGTTTTCAAATATTGGCTTGAGATTAGGATATCACCAATTATGAATTAATGAGGAAGATATTCCTAAAACTGCATTTAAGACGAGATTCAGAACTATGAGTTTACAGTTCTACCGTTTAGACTGAAAAACACCCTGGGGTATTCATGAGCTTGATGAATGGGGTGTTCTGTGAATACTTGGACAAGTTTGTTCAAGTATTTATTGATGACATACTGATTTATTCTCGGACAAAGGAGGAACATGACATACATTTAATATTGGTACTACAGTGTCTACGAGAAAACAAATTATACAGGAAACTGTCGAAATGTTCTCTTTACCAATCGAAGATTCATTACTTAGGGCATATCATATCTGGTGAAGGTATCGTTGTGGATCCATTGAAGGTAGAGGCTATTATGGAATAGCCTGTGTTGACAAATGTACAATAAGTATGCAACTTTATGGGTTTATCGGGATATTACTGACAGCTCGTAGAAGGTTTTTTGAAGATAGAAAATCAGATCATGGAATTGCAGAAGAAAAACAAGAAGTTTATATGGAGCGAGAAATGCGTGGAAGCATTTCAAAGGCTCAAGGAGTTGTTGACGAAAACGTCGATACTGGAAGTCCCTGACATGGACAAGGAATTATTGGTATGCACAAACGCATCCAAGGAAGCTTTAGGTGGAGTTTTAATGCAAGACAGTTGAGTGATCGCTTACATTTCAAGGAAATTGAGAAAGCATGAGGAGAACTATGCAACACATGATTTGGGGTTATTGGACATTATATATGCCTTGAGAGTTTGGAGACACTATCCGATTGGACAAAAATTTGAATTAAAGATAGATCATTGTGGATTGGAGCACATATTTACGCAGAGTGACTTGAACGCACAACAGAGGCGTTGGTTATAATTACTTAGTGAATACGAATTGAAGATTTCTTACATAAAAGGTACAATGAACATAGTGACATATGCGTTGAGTCAAAGACCACGGATTTCTCTATAATACCTCTTAAGACGAAWCTTCGAGAAAAAATTCTAACTATACAGACCGACGATGACTGGTATAAAGAGGTTAAGAAAAATATTGGACAAGACACCACGATGGTACCAAAGTTTGAAGGTTATAATTTGGACATACGGATTGATGAGGTATAATAACAGGATTTACGTACCTCCTAATGATGAATTAAAAAGTTTGATCTTAAGCGAAGCTCATAGATCATTGTACATGGCTCATCCAAGAGTCACGAAGATAAGGGCAGACCTTAAGCCTTTATTCTTCTGGAAGGGAATGAAATCAAACATTGTTAGTTACGTGGCGAGATGTCAAGAATGTCAACTAGTGAAAGTTGAACATCGACATCCGACAAGATTATTACAACCACACATTATTCCAGAATCAAAATGGGAGGTCATTTCGATGGACTTTATAGTTGGATTTCCACTGACGGTAAGGAGACACGACTCGATTTTTGTGGTAGTTGACACTCTAACGAAGAGTGCACATTTTATTCCTATACGTACAACGTATCAGGTGCCTGCCATAGCTAGAGTTTTTTTCAACGAGATTTTGAGATTTCATGGTGTACCAAAAAGGATCATATATGATAGAGGATCGATGTTTATAGGACGATTTTGGACCAGTTTCCAAGAGGATTTGGGAACACAACTGAACTTTAGTACATCATATCACCCCGAGACAGACAGGTAGACAGAAAGAATGAACCCAATTTTGGAAGATATGTTGTGTATGTATGTAATGGACCAATAAAAACGTTGGGAAAAGTTCTTTCCACTAGTAGAGTTTGCATACAACAACAACTATCAAAGTACAATTAATATGGAAGAATTTGAGTTTCTTTATGGGTGACCATGTCAGACGTCATTGAGTTGGGATCAAATTAAGGATAGGATCATGGTAGGAAAAGAAGTGATCCAAGAAATGGAAGAACAAATGCAATCGATAAGACAGAGGATTAAAGAAGCCCAAGATCAATAGGAGAGTTATGTTGATGCACATCGAATTGACCGTACTTATGAAGTTGGCGACCGAGTTTTCTTGCAGGTGAAACCACACAAGAGTTCGATCAAGTTTGGAAAGGGTGCTAAACTATCCCCTAGGTTTGTGGGACCTTTCGAAGTTTTGGAAAATAAAGTACCTGTGGCTTATCGACTAGCCTTGACTGATTCTTTGAGGTGTATGCAGGATGTTTTTCATGTATCTTTTTTTAGACATTATGTTAGTGACCCTACACATGTGATTGACATGAGTTCTTTGCAGGCGTCAGATGAGGGTGCTCTCATGGTGGAGCCAATCCGCATTCTGGACTATCACATTCGATAGCTACGACATCAAATAGTCGATTAGGTCAAGGTCCAGTGGGACAATTATAGTCCACACTCGGCTACCTGGGAGGACGCATATGATATGCATCAACAATTTTCTTACTTGTTTGATAGATTATACATATAGCTCTTGTCAGATACTTTTATTACTGCATTTTATATACTGTCCAACTTCGAGACAAAATTTAAACCAAGAGGGGGTGTATGTAACATCCCGCTCTTGCAAGCGCATGTTATCGACTTATTCTTTGAGGACACTTGCATGAAAGTGATATGGTTATAGTACATGGTTATTTGTTTCGATTATGGATTTTTATGATGATGTTGATGGGTTGTGATTTATTGTCAATTGATATATATGTATTGACATAGGTTATTGATGAGTTTACATGAGTGTGAAAAAAATGTGCTAGATTATGGATGTTGATGGCATCAATGCACCTGCTTGGACGCCAGATTGAGTCAGGGAGTGGATTGTATTTGGTTTGAGTATTTCATTTTATGCATATGTGACATATGATTGATTATAGTATGATTTTGTATATGGATCATTGAGAATGTTTCGTCGATGGATGCAGGCTGACGAATGCTTGCTAATATGACTCACATAAGGAGTAAATGAGCCATGCACATAAAACCAGATATTGAGGGAGAGGTGTGGCAACATCCCTGTCGAATCCTACTAGCACTCCCGCCGTGGCTCAAATTGTAGGTTAACGATTACCTAGTTTGAGAGGTCCATGATGTCGTGAGGGAAGACAGAGACAGTCACTCGCAAAGATTCTAATGGGCACACAATAAGGAGGAGTCCTTATTCCTTAGAAGCCCTTAGTCTCTCACAATGTCACCCGAATGGAGTGATGATTCCAATGGGTTGGAAAACTACCAAAACCAGTCAAAGGCCAGTAGCACCCTTGGAGCACAAAGTTGCGTATTGAAGGGCACGTCACGTAAATAAAGTCTTGTGGCCTTGCCGCATTTAAATAATTAATTAAAGAATGAATTTATTAATTGTAAATCCCAAATAAAAGTCTAAGCCTACTAAAAAAAAATTAAGCCTAGGTCTAAGTTTTTGTGAGACTAAACTAAATTAAAAAGGAATGAGGTAAATTAATTTAAGAATTAATAAAAATAAAATAAATCTAAAGATTTGATTTAATACACATGTGTGCAAGAAAATACCAAATTGGAATTTTAAAATAAGAAAGGAATAAAGCATGATAGAGTAGGTCTACACATAGAATGATATCTAGAGTCTAGCTACCACTAGTCTAACTAGAATAAGACTCTTATTTTAAATCTAACTCGGATTTAGTAAGGAGTCAGTCATTAAATGAGAATCTGGGGAATAAAGAGACAACTAGGAGAGATTTAAGGAGCGCATTTGGGAAATGTGAGGGAAATTGACTTTTAATTAAAATATACGTAATTACTTGTGCAACTTGGGGAGAGGGTGACAAGTGTAAGGGGGAATGATCCTAATTTATTTAAAAGCAAATTGATTGTGCATGTGGGGAGGTGTCAGTAAGGAATTTTCTATAAAGAAAATGGTCTAGATGGGGAAAGGATCACATTGGTTATGGGCAAATTTATGCTGACAAAATCATTTTCACTATTTTTACTTGTGAGAGTTGGGATACCAAGCTTGAGATAGAGTGGTGGCTTTACCTTGTGAGGCAATCTTAGAGCTAGAGTGTTTTTGGTTTTGTGTGTGTGGCCCCTTTGCAACTCGGGGGGCTAAGGGGGAAGAAGAGTACCCCTAACGTTGGCTGGGAGGTATCGGTGAAGTCTCAATGATTACCAAGCGTGAGATATGAAGGAGCGACTTTGCTAAAGAACATCTCCGACTTCGTTGTCTTCGGTTACAGTATTCTTAGTTGAGTTTTGAAATTGTATTAAGTTAAATTTGTATATATATATAGTTAATAAATTGTTGAAACTGTGTTGTAAATATGATATCGAATTAGCAAGGTTCTTGGTGGATTGTGTAATCAAACAAATTAAATTCTGGAATTTGATGGCATTGCAAATTGTCAACTAAGTATTAGAAAATTCGTGTAGCTCTCTTTTATTTTGCTAATACATTTTTTTTTTATTTCACTTGTTCGCTACTAGATGAATTAGAAATAGAGATTGTTAGAAAAGATCAATGGCTGCTAGTTGGTATTTATATATATACAGGGCACATATTCTTCTTGGCCACTGTCTTCGGCCACATATCATTTTAAATTATAATTTCGTGATCAACCAACCATCAAACAAATTGGTAGTTCTTCGTAAATTACTATGTAATACTTATTTATTATGAATTGGAATTTATTGTGGTTCAGAATTTAGATTTGGCTACAAATTAAATCTGTGTGGTTTTGCCACATAAATATACAAACCCGAATTTACATTCAGTGTGATCATTGCCTTAATTCCATATTCGAATTTAGGAAGATTATGGGAATACGTCAACCTTTTGAAATTCAGAATTGAGAAATTCGTGAGGACCTTGTAAGGATTATTGCATGTACAAGAAAACTCATATTTGTCTAATCATTTCAATTTAAAATGCTTGTTGGGATTTACTGTAATGGTCTCTACTTTTTTTGTAATCCCTAAATTATTTTGTGACCAACATTGCCAACGCTGAAACTGATGTCCGTTGGATATGCTGTAGAATTTGCATTTTGGATTTGTTGATATCTTTAAAAATCATTTTTGCTAATACATGAATTTTGTGGTTTTATTTCATTTGATTCAATCCATTTTTAATTCTTGGGTCTTTTTTTTAGCCTTGATCATCTTGAACGATCTCCTCTTGTGGCTTGAACCTCTACCATTATCAGTTGCAACTCATATCATTTTCAAAATCTTATTTTGATGCCTGTAATTTTTATTTCGATTTTATCAGAAATTAGTTCTGTATCAAGGGTCAGAACATGGGCCGGATTGAGTGTCGGATTAGGCTGTGCACCGATTTAATGACTAGATTGAGGCTATTTTCCTTCTGCATTTCATTGTTTCGAATTGGTGACTGTGTAGTTTTATTTCTTGACACTTGTTCTTGATTTTTGATTGACATTTGAGAAAAGAAAAATCGTGTATAGTTCTAAATCTGATTTATGATTTCAATGGACAAACAATAGGAGGCTTTACTTATTAAATGCAATTCCATGAGTTAATGTTGAGCAAATTCCCTTTGTTTTGTATAAATCTGAATCCGAGTTGAATTCCATGCTTTAAGGAGAGATTTTCTAACTACCTGAGCAATTAGGGTTTTCTTCCTCTCTTGAAATTCCCGTACAAGTTTCTTCTTGAAACATTCCATTTAATTAGTGCCTCTTTAATTCCTTATTAATGAAATTTTATCATCAATATGCACATATCTAAAATGGGTCCCTTTTCCTTTTTAATAAATTTTTTTAAATAAACTTTTATTTTCACAATTAAATTAATTCCCATTTAAAAATAGGAGGACTGTGTTTTAATTTTATGGATATGAGCTCATGAAGTTGAGTTGTCATGGAGGCCCATTAAAAATGCAGCTGACTGATATTTTAATTTCTGAGAAAAATATGTCAACTTTCAGCACTTAAAAACTATACCTACATCTTCTACATATAAATGCCTTTCCAACGGTATAAAATTTTCACGATTCCGACACTCGAAACTCAAGTTATGGCCTCTGCAAGATCAACGCTTAGCCACTGGCGATCAAAATTGATGGAAAAATGTGGGCCCTTGGATGAATTTTGTGCTTCCCTTCATAAAATTCGACCTTTTGGTTTGAAAGTCTATCTCACATGCATTGGGACATTAGATTATTCATGACATATAATACTAATTATTTGATATACTTAGCAAGAAACATGAGAAGAGAAGAAATTATGGAGCTTGGAGGATTTGGCCCTTGGAAAATTGTTGAATATAATAATAATTTTGCATGCCCAGTCAACCACTAATATGCCCAGTCAGAAATGATGAGTCACACAATAAGATCATGCCATGTGTCTCTCTTTTTGCATTCTTCCACGTGTAATGATTCAATAAGAATATTCCACATGTCTCCCTCCACGAGTTGCCATGTGTCACAATTTCATGCTTCCATGCTGAATGTTCTTATTGGTTCATGGTTTAAATGGCGAAAAATTTGGAATAATGGTTAAGTACAGGAGAGTGGGTAGAAAGGTGAGTGGGGGGAAGGGGGAGTATTTTTAGATAGCGAAAGTTATAAGGGTAGTTTGTAGGCTACGGGGATAGACGAGAGAGAGTTTGAAGATGGAGATTTTCATAAACCCGCCAACCCAAGAATCACTGAAATATGACTAAGTGTTAAATTTTTGAATGAGAAGGGAGGTAATATGTAGATAGTGGGTTGGAAAGTGAGAATGTGTGGGGAGATAAGGGAATGTATGAGTCCGCCAACCTGCGAACCCGATGAGGAGATGAAGGGAGAGTCCTAAAAACGTCTAAGTGTAGAGACTAGTGGAGCATATGGAGAAGAGTGGTGAAAAGAAAAAAATGATTAAGTGTGGAAAATGGTAAGGGGAATACGAAAGTAGTGAGACAATGGGAAAAATGACTAAGTATAAAATGAGAGAATGAATAGAGGTGAAGGGAAAGGAGAGGAGAGAGCATGTCACTTAGAACATTTTTCATATTTCTTCTTGTAATACATCCATTAGAATTATGGACATAAGCATGCGTATATTGGTCATGGAGACTCTGATTTTGATTCTGCAAAATGGATGGTGAAGCTGATACCAAGGGCTATGCAATGAACATATAATAGTTCAAAAATATTCATATTCCAATATCATTTTTTTATTATTATTCCAGGAGTTGGAACATATAGGTGACCAAATTTTGGTCAACAACTGGCTCCAACTACGGGATAGTAACCCCCTATGGGTTGCTAAGAACACCATAATCTTAAGACCAAATACCTTCTCCATTGGCCTATGGAGTCATATTCAAACTTCAATACAGATACTGCCTTATTATGCAAAACTAAACTGAATAAACAAAGTATATATATATACATGATCTACCTACCCTAACTTACTTGAAAAAAAGGGCACCTTAGGTGTAGGCAAATTTCCAATGGATCCATTCGAGCATTGATCTGATTTGTGGAATGAACTCCAAAATTCTGATATATTTTGGGACTTGTACCAATGAATCAGGGGCACTCTCAATATGTACTGGGGAAATATTATACCAAGTATGGTGAAGATTTGATTGCGTTGTTTGACCAACAATGCTTTGGAACCATAATTCAATAAAACAAATTCTTGGCTAAGGAGTTTTCGACATAAAAATGCATTCATCCTTTTCTTTATTTACAATCACTTTGTTGTTTGGCCAACAATGCTCTGGAACCATAATTCAATAAAATCAATTCTTGGATGAGGAGTTTTCGACATAAGAATGCATTCATCCTTTTCTTTATTTACAATCACTCCCATGGTTCTTGATTCATCAAAAATCTCTTGAAAATATTCTTCTTTCTTGTAAAGGTGATCTTGTTCATCATTCTTTTCAAGATTCGTATCTTCCATCAATTGTTCTTGCTCCAAGTTCTCTTGTGATGTTTCATCATTTATAACAAGGCTGAAATCTTCTTGTGTATTTGGTGGAGGCTCCTCAATTTCATTTTCAAATTTGTTGCTTGAAATATATATGGAGTATATAGGAGGTTGCAATTTTCTTCTTGAAATTTGGAATTTTCATCTTCATCTTCAACAACATGACTTGACTTGAAAATTCCATCCACTCTTTGATTAGGTTCTTCTTCAAAATTGGTCATTTCGTTATCTTTCTTCCACATGGGAGAGGATGGGTGGGCAACAACATTTAAAACATCAACAAAATCATATGAATGCACTTTTGGGATGAACTTTTCTGCAAATGAAACTTCTAACACATCCCAACTAGTAATAGAGTTAGGCATTAATGAACTATACCATTCAAGAGCATCCTYTCGTAGAGTTTGTAGGAATAATATACATGTAACATTGTCTTCRGTGAGGTTGAAATCATAACATGTACCCTTAAAATTAATSAAGTGTTGCTTTGCATCTTCTGAAGCATCCCCAAAGAATGTAGAAAAAAATTCAACAAGAATATTGGGCATTTGAAAGTCTATTTTTGGTAGATTTAAAGGGGTATTATGAAATCGCCTCCTTCTTTGAGTATTCATCCCTTTTGTCAAATCTTGCAAATCCATTGATGGGCCTGATGAAGAATATAAAGAAGCATTATGACATGAATGAAACACTTAATTTTGAATTTTTTCAATGGAGTTGCCAGGGAGTTCATTCTCCCAAATCTTTGGTGTTTCTTGTTTATTTTTGAAATTACAAAACAAGTGAGCCATGCTTAAAATAAGCAACCATTTTCTTAAATCTTCTTCTCGAAACTTTGAGCCATGGATATTTCTCGTTCTTCAAATATCTTGAAAATAAATCTCTCCCTAGTGGAGTCGCCAAAAATGTTGACACTTGAATTTGTCAGGACTGAAACTACAACCTCACGAGGACATTAGGCCCCCTTCATTTTTAGAGAGGTGGTACTCCTCTTGGACTAAAAGATATATCTGTGATATCTTGGATTGGGAGAGTGCTAGGAAGCAAACCCTAAATCTTTATTGCTTGATATTACGAAATAAAATGGTTCTTCAATAACCTAAGTACAATATTTATGTGCAACAAAAGAAAAGATTGAAGGAGTGCTTCAACATCATAATTAAATTGTGATCAACATCACACACAATATTCTTAACAATATATAAATACATCCTTATCTTCTTCATAGGAAAGAATGATTTGATCATGTCAAATAATTTTAACAGAGTACTGCAATCAAGATCAAAAGATAATTTGATAGGTCAACCTCAAATACTTTATATTCTAAAAATAGGGTTACAAAGCACAATCAAGATCAACCCCGAAGCAATTCTTTGTGGAGTTTTATTTATGAAAGATGTTCTTTATTACAAAAGATTTGATAGTCATATAGGTGGCTGCAAATAATCCATGATCATATAAGAAAATATCTTAAAAGAATATAAGAAGAACACTCAACAACTCAGCTTTGTGCCCAACTCTGAGATTCGAGCATAAAACTATGAAAAGTGGTGTAGAAGAATATATATTAAAAAAATGGAGAAGATGGAGATTTCTTTCTTTTGATCAGAAGCTTGATTGTGTATCCATGGTTGTACCTTCTTCTTCCTCTGATCTTCTTCCCTACCCCTCTGACAATACTCAATATTGGCTTTGGATGAAGTATCTCTTCTCTTTTTGAGAGATTTTCTAACTACCTTAGTAGTTAGGGTTTTCTTCCTCTCTTGAAATTCCCATACAAGTTTCTTCTTGAAACATTCCATTTAATTAGTGCCTCTTTAATTCCTCATTAATGAAATTGTATCATCAATATTTACATATCTAAAATGGGTCCCTTTCCATTTTTAATAAAATTTTTTAAATAAACTTTTATTTTCACAATTCAATTAAATCGCATTTAAAAATAGGAGGATTGTGTTTTAATTTTATGGGAATGACAAGCAAATTTTTAACCATGGAAATCACTTTTGATGTTATCTTCATTATATTATATTTCCAATTATATAAATTTTGTGTAAATCCGTTGCCCGGATCTCAAGATATGAGCTCGTGAAGTTCAGTTGTCACACAAGCCCATTAAAAATGCAGCTGACGTCGAAATAAATTTTCAACTGTATAAAATTTGCGCGATTCCGACACTCAGAGCTCAAGTTATGGTCTCTACAAGATCAACTCTCAACCACCGTCAATCAAAATTGATGGGTAAATGTGGGCCCTTGGATGAATTTCGTGCTCCCTTCATAAAATTCAACTTTTTGGTTTGAAAGTCTATCCCACATGCATTGGGACATTAGATTCTTCATGATATATAATACTAAGTATTTGATATACTTAGCAAGAAAAAAAAAAAGAGAAGAAATTATGGAGCTTGGAGGATTTGGCCCTTGGAAAATTGTTGAATATAATAATAATTTTGCATGCCCAGTCAATCACCAATATGCCCAACCAACAATGATGACTCACCCAATAATATCATGCATTGTGTCTCTCTTTTTGTATGCTTCCACATGTAATGATTCAATAAGAATATTCCACGTGTCTCCGACCCTCCACGAGTTTCCATGTGTCACAATTTCATGCTTCCATGTTGAATGTTCTTATTGGTTCATGGTTTAAATGGCGAAAAATTTGGAATAATGGTTAAGTACATGAGAGCAGGTAGAAAGGTGAGTGAGGGGAAGGAGGAGGATTCTTAGATAGCGGAAGTTAGAAAGGTAGTTTGTAGGCTGTGGGGATGGACAAGAGAGAGTTTGAAGATTGAACTTTTCATAAACCCGCCAACCCGGGAATCAATGAAATATGACTAAGTGTTAAAGTTTTGAATGAGAAGGGAGGTAAGGGGGGAAATGTAGGCGTCGGAGGTAGAGAGTATAATATGTATATAGCGGTTGGAAAGTGAGAGAGTGTGGGAAGATAAGAGAATGTATGAGTCTGCCAACCCACGAACCCGATGAGGATATGAAGGGAAAGTCCCAAAAACATCTAAGTGTAGAGACTAGTGGAGCATATGGAGAAGAGTGGTGAAAATAAAAAAATGGTTAAGTGTGGAAAATGGTAAGGGGAATATGAAAGTAGTGAGACAATGGAAAAAATGACTAAATATAAAATGAGAGAATGAATAGAGGTGAAAGGAAAGGAGAGGAGAGAGCATGTCACTTAGAACATTTTTTATATTTCTTCTTGTAATACATCCATTGGACTTATGGACATAAGTATGTGTATCTTGGTCATGGAGACTCTGATTTGGATTCCACGAAATGGATGGCGAAGCTGATATCGAGAGGTATGAAATGAACATATAATAGTTCAAAAATATTCATCTTCAAAATATCGTTTATTTTTTTTATTAATCCAGGAGCGGGAACATATAGGTGACCAAATTTTGGTCAACGCAACCGTAATTGACTTCCTGTGTGTTGGTGTTAATTTATTGCCCCTTCCTCTAAGGCTATACAAAATTAATAAAATTGTTATGTTGCACTTGAAATTAATTTAAATTATTAAAATTTAAGTGTTGGATTGAGGGTCAGATTAAGGTCTGGATTGAGGGTCGGATTAAGGTATGGATTGAATATTGAATTGTTATGCACACCAGATCAGGGGTTGGAACAAATTCTGGAACTCCTTCTTTTGTTTCTTTATTTGGAGATGTAATTTAGCATCTAAATATCTATTAATTGTTAAACATAAGATTAGTCTTCTCTAAACTCCATAAATGAATTTTTAAGAAAACAATTGCATTCTTATATGGTTGAAATAAGATTTGATCTTCCTTAATACCTTGAATGGAATAGTAAGTTGACTTCGAGTTTTTACATTGTTGTTGGGTTTTTCTTTAGTTCTTTTGATTGGATTTATAAGCCAACATTGAGTTCTCTATTTTATTTTTTAAATAAATCTTGATCTTCCTTAATTATCCTTATATATGGATATGCAAGATAGCTTATGATTTATCTTAACTAATTCTTAATTATGGGTTTGAACTTCTTATAATTTCTTTGCAATGGAATGTAAGGTAGTCTTGGAATCTTTCCATAATGCTTGTTATGATTGATCCTCTTAATTCTTTAAAGATGGATATGCAAGCAGCCGACTTCTTACTAATTGTTGTATGCTTGATTTTTATTTTTAAAATGGATGCATAATGTAAAGTAGCATTAAAATTTAATGTATTTCTTAAGAAGGTTGATGTGGTTTCTTATAAATGATTATGAAATTTTAGCTTTTAAATTCCTTATATATTTTTAAAAGATTTCCTTAATGTGAAGATGCATAGTTGAGCCACAAGAGACTGATATTGTACTTATGCTCTTTTGGTCTTGTCATTCTTTATGTATTTCCCTTTTACTCATTTGCACTAGAATACTGCTTGAAGATTGTTTAAGTAAAAGTAGATTATCCCATTGCAACATGAAGAATTGATGATTAAGTATGGTTGATAAATCTAGTGGATTGAGGTTTATTTGGATTAATGGGATATAGATACTTCCTTGTTCCTCATAACAGTCGCCGGTCCTGAGACCTTAAATGGTCAAAATCAATCAGATGAATCCTGGACTTGAGTGTTGATTATGTGTCTTGGAGGTCCTAACCGTGCAGGATAGGTTGGGTGGGTAGTTTCTTTATATTATCTTCATGTGAAATGGTTGTTGAATGATAGTGATGTTGCTTTCAATTTGATTATGATGAGATTGATTGTGTTTATTAAATTATTTTGTGACGCATTTCACTTGTCTTAACGTTTGTTCAAAAAAAATAATCATTTGCCTCTTTTGTACATTACTAATTGTTGACGTAACAAAGGGGATGCTTCAAAATTGAGATGTTCCTCTGAGAGATTAAGAAGGGTGGAATTTGGGACCTCCTCCTGGGCATGAATGATATCTTGAAGTGGAATGAGCGGAGGTCTCTCCTCAATAATGGGAAATCCCCAATGGCCTTCTGGTGGGATAGTTGGATAAGTTGGGTGAAATACCTTTGTATGGGTTGCTAAGTGTTATGACGACCTACTTGGCATTAGAATGGTTGTGGATGAGCCCTCTACATTCCCAGGAAATGGATCCAACAAAGCTTCCTCAATGAATGCACAACCCCAATTTTCCTCTTCCATGTTGGTATCCAGGCCCGACATCTCATCAAAATGGGTATCTCAAGGAGGAGACTGGTGTGGCTCGCTATCAGGGACACCAGTATTTCTGCTTCGTTCGATAAGGTAGCAGAGATAGTCTGTGCCTCTGCGAGAGAGACCATGGATCACGAGGCATGATTCCAGTGTTGAGGGCACAGATTTGTAGGTGGGGAAAAAGCAACGAGAGCTAAGCATGCATGTATTTCCCAGAGGAGAAGCCAAACACACCAACAGAGCCCGAAAGAGAAACATGATGAGAAAATCGAAAAGGCATATAGAAATAATTGTGTTCCAGCGCATTAAGTGAGCAGTTACAACATATGTGACATTGTTCTCTATGGTACACTTCCTCATTAAGCTCGGCGACATCCTAAACCAGTGAACCTGAATTCACATGGAATGAGAACTCCCATCAACAACACCTTGCATTGAATACATCCTCGTGAAGGGAATCCAGGAGGAGAGACGACAAACAAGGGTTTAATTTATGTGCATGGTCATGCACGTGGAACCCCATCCGGGGTTCAAATAAATTGGATTTAATGATAAAGAATAAGGAGTTTTTTACCAAGCAAGGGTCAATCTTATAAGAGTTTTTTTCAAATAAATTGGATTTAATGATAAAGAATAAGGAGTTTTTGACTAGGCAAGGTTCAATCTTATGAGAGTTTTCCCTTAAGTTATGGGATCACTTTTAGATTTATGATTCCTCGAATTAAATATATTTATTTTAAATTTGTAATTTGTTCTGCAATTAAATATATTTAAATATTTATTTTTACATATATGTAATTTGCTTTGAAATAAAATATTTTTATTTGGAGATTTGTAATTTGCCCTCTAATTAAATATCTTTATTTCTGGATTGTGGACTTAAATATCTTATTTTGACAATTGTAATTTATTCTGAAATTAAATATCTTTATTTTCAAATTTGTAAATTGTCCTATAATTAAACATATTTGTTTACACATTTGTAACTTATCTTGTCGTGGAATTAAAGATCTTTATTAGATTTGCAATTTGTCATGGAATCAAATATTTTTATTACAAAATTTATCAATTATCTTGGAACTAAATAATGTTTTTTTTTTTTCCAAATTTGTAATTCCTCTTAGAATTATTTATCTTTAATTTAAAATTTGTAAATTGGCTTTGGTATTAAAATTTTCATATATGCAATTTATCTTGGAATTAAATATTTTTATTTTCAATTAAATAATTTTATATTTAACTAGATTTAGTAATTAAGAAACATATATGTTAATATATATATTTTAGTTAATAAAAGATATAGTAATTAAGAAACATTTCTTAAAAAAAAAAAATCATATATAAAAAAATAAATAAATTTAACAAAGTATTTCCTTATCTTCATAAGGTTCAATAAACCTAGTTGATTTCTTCATCTTCATCTTATCTTAATAATCTTACATTTGATTATAAAATTTTACAACCAATATTATTTTATAAATTTTTAATCCATGAGTGCAAATGTTATTATTAAATTTTTTATCCACCAAAATATATGAAACCAAAACATATTATTTTTAAATTTCATCATCATCATCATCTTCATTATCACATTTAAAATAAATTCATAACTTAAATATCATATATTTTATTATATAATTTAACCTAGAATGTATATCAAATTCTTGAGTATTTACACTCTCTTTTTAATATGGATAAGAATTCTTCATCTAAATGGTAAAACAACCTCAAATATGACCATTTTAATTGTAATATCTTTATTATTACAATTAACAACATTAATATGAAAATTCCCCTCAAATTACTTCAACAATCCCATTCTCCATTTTAGGGAGTATGCTAATTTTATTATGAAATAATAACATTCATGTGCCTAAATATCTTAGCATTCCTCTAACTAGATGTCGTACTTGTGGCTTTCCAGCTCATACAAAATCATATAACATGTCCGCAAAAATATTCCTATGAAAAAACCACAAAAGGAGCCTCTAAGAGAAATGGCTCAGCTTTGCTCATTGAGGCCAAAAACTATACATTAATAGTAAAATTCACAATATGTTCTAATAAGTGTTTGGCTTCATCAAAAACTAAAAGGATTCATCAATCTCAATCAAAGATTAAACCAAGTTGTGTAAAAATTCTAATGATCCTTGCCAGGACTTTTTCCAAATCTTCCAGCTTCCAACGTCCATTCCCAAACCAACTTTGGAGAGAGCATCCGCTTCAGCATTCATGTGTCTGTAAACATGTGTGAAAGTGACGTGAGGGAAGGAGTCTACAATGGGTAAGATTTTTTCAAACAATAGTTATAAAGTGTAATTGTGAAGATGACAAGTTTTGTTCATATATATATAACTAGCACAACCGCTATTTCGCGGCTTAGAACGCCGAAAGGGGATGTTTTAATTGTAGAAAACGTGGGACAGATAAGGAAATCGGTGGTAGAGAATGGGCAGACAGTTGAAATCCGTGGCGAAAATGAAACGCGCG